>CM056997.1:40598716-40841216 GCA_029891345.1 Dryococelus australis
TACTGAGCTACTTAAATATTATTTTAAGCTATACTTAAATATGATTGTCATTTTAATATACAAAACACTTGTAATTAATCGTGGAGCAAAATAAATTATTATTTCTTTAATAGTTCTCTGCTCACATACAGCAACTCTAAATTGAGCATTTGAAGTAAAATTATTCATAAAACTGTCTCATGTTGAATCAAAATATTCTATTGGATTTATCTTTTGAACTGCCTGTAAAAAAAAAATATACAGAATGTTTGGAAATTCCCCTTAAAAACTCCTAGAACTTGTACAGAGAACTGAATAGACTATCTTTTGAATAGCAACACATGTTCGGATATGTACTGTTACCGTGCTACAACCATTTTAAAATAGGTGTATCAGTTGTCCACTTCCACACAGGGAAAGAGCAATGTCTCGGATTTTCCTGTGTTGGTATGCAACTGAGTAGTCAATACACTATGTCAGACGATCACCTGATGGCACATGACAACTACCCTGCCTCTGTATCCTGCCTCGAGCCCCATTCACATGCCTTTGCATCTCTGATTAACATAGTTGAGCACATGTTTGCAGAATATACAGGCATGATTTCTGTGTATGGTGCAGGTGAAGGTAATGGAAGAGCATCTCATTGGCTGTATCAAGAGTATTATCCATCAATGTGTGATGCCATCGCATACCCTTTTTGCCACAATTATGCAATGGCTCCAAGAACAAGGTACCTTCACCGTCGACAGGAACTACTATGGTGCTCCAAAGGGACGCCGCACTCCTGAATCGGAAGAGGCTGTATTGCATAACGTTGAACAGAGCCCGTCAACAAGTATGCAAACAATTGTATGTGCAATGGGTGTTGCTTCCAGCAGCATCTGGGAGGTTCTGCATGAGCAACAACTACATCTTTACCACCTCCAAATGGGGTCTTTGGGTCCAGCCAATGTTGCACCACGTGTTGACTTATGCACGTGGTACCTGCACCGTCTCACGTCACATTCTGTTTACAGATGAATGTAAATTCACTTGGGGCAGTTTTCTCAATTCTTGAAACAGCCATGTCTGGGCAGATGAAAACCCTGATGCCACGCATGTCCAGGGATACCAGCACAGATTTTCTATCATTGTGTGGGCAGGTATTATGGATGATAGACATGTGATTGGGCCGTACCTTCTTCCACCCAGACTAATGGGTGATGCGTACTTGATCTTCCTACAAGAAGTAATTGGCCCTGTTCGTGAATGCTGTGCCATTCAACATCCGTCAAGTAATTGGTTTCAGCATGATGGCGCACCGCCTCACTTTACAAGTGACATACAGAGACATCTTAACTGCAGATTCGTGCAAAGAAGGGTAGACTGAGGTGGTCCAACCACGTGGCCCCACAATCACTGGATTTAACTCCATTGGGCTACTATTTCTTGTGGGGTCGTATGAAAAGTACGGTGTATGAGGCCCTTGTAGAGACAGATGAAGATATACTGGCACGAGATAGGGTTTCTTCACAACAGACTGACGGGACATCAGGTGTGATGGAGCAAATGTACCGGAACATGATTCGTATGTACAATGTATGCAACGATGTTGGTGGTCGCCACATCAAGCTACTGTTGTAGTGGATCAGTACAGTATGCTACAAATCCTTTGCAGATGACAGACACAGACTGGTGTGTTTAACTGTAGAAAAAAGTGTTGTGATAAATGAATACATTTCTTTATTGTTCCCTTGGCATTTTTACCTGATGAATTTGATTGTTAGAAATGCAATGTACTGAGTCACACCTAATTAATTTACGTATGCAGAACTGGATGCATGAAACGCCTGATTTGAAGTGGTTTTAGCACGGAAACTGTATTTTTCCGAAGTGGTTTTAGCACGGAAACTGTATTTTTCCGGACATGTGTTCCTATTTAAAGATAGTCTTCTCAGTCCCCTCTACAAGTCCTAGGAATTTGTAAGGGGAATTTCCAAGCACTCTGTACATCATTTCATTTATCATAGTGTCACGCAAATTAACTGAATATGTGTAACTGAACCACTGCTTAATAATAAGCGGTGCTGCCCGTCAAGCATTGTAATTATTTGTAAATGGCCCGATGGATAACTACTGTAATGGCCCTCCATGAAATCATAAGTTTGCAATTTTAGAAGCAATACTGATTATTGCATTTATTTATTTATTATGCTAAGTTTTATTGGTAGGTGGTCCAAATTTGCCACTAATAATGTAGGTTCAATACAGTGTAGGCCTAACACACCTCTGCAACTTCTTACAGTGCATGGGGGTGTCAACTCATCTCTACTTAGGTATTCTTTAACTCAAGATTTGTAAGAAAAGTTTACATGATAATTTTAGAAATTGCTTAGTTTTCAAAACCTAAACTAAATTAATTAATGCAAAAGTATGGGGAAGGGGCAACTGCAGCCCCCTTCCCCCGTCCCCTTCTAAGTTGGAGAACTTGTTTCACCACTGTGTTTATCCACGTAGGCCTAGTGTTTGTTTACAAAACTATGGCCAGTAACTCTTCTTGATGTTCACCACTGCCGAGTGTACGTTAAACAAAACCTGAAGGCTGTTATAATGGCATAACACAACTCTTGGTTAAAATTAAGGGTCGACATTCGACTTCTCCAGCAGTATTACTCCGCACGAACTGTAGAATCTATTACATCCTTACGCTGGCGCATAGCAACAAGTATACGACGAAATCAAAGGTTCAGATTCAAATATAACCGACACGAGGCTTTATCATGGGTGGTAATCAAATTACCAACGAAGCGTTAATAACGTCATGCAGCTCGGTGTTAACGCGTGGTACGAGAGAGCGGACGTGTCAACTCGGCTACCTGTCGCCTTTCGTCCGGGACCACCTCCCTGGAGGTATTTTGTATTTTGACGGCCTGAAGCGGTGGATTTACAGCGACATAGGTACGCCTTACAGCCTGTCAGCACAGTGCGCCTCTGTAATAATTTCAGCAGCGAATCCATTTTATGGCGTAGTGATTAAGTTAAAGATGTACTGCCCTTCCATAAGCTACTTTACAAAATTTTGTTCTAAAATTTTCATCCCTGAAATGATTCGGAAAACATCCATTTTAGCTTATTCATTCCGATTAACTAGGTACACTATAAATCAGTGGCTCTCCCTTTATCATGGGCCACTTGATAAGCACATCGTACATTCCAGTAGCAAAATGTAGGAATAATGATTTAACTACTCGCTATTATTCTGACCATAAGAGCATTTTCGTCATAAAAAAAACTTATTAAAAATTTAGTTTTAGAGTGAGTGAAGTGAGTGGAGAGATTTGGGCGGCTCTTAACATCGAGGTCTTGAGAGCCGATGAGGCTGATTAAGGTGAGCATGAAGCAGCATCGGAATGAAGAGCGGAGGAAACGGGAGATCCCCGAGAAAACCCGCCGACCTACGGCATCGTCCGGCACGACTCCCACGTGCGAAAATCCAGGGATTGAACCCGGATAGCCTTGGTGGGAGGCGAACTGCTCTGCCACCGTAGCCCCCTTTAGTTCTAGAGAAATTTAAATAAATTATAAAAAAATTAATCAAAAATGTTATTTTGTGGACCACCTAGGACTAAACTACGGATAGCTTGAGAACCACTACAAGGATAATCGAGAATTGTATTTACCTGTATACGGGGAAAATTAAACTATTCGACAGTTATTTAAACAGTAACCTATATAGTATACAGTTTACTCTAACACGGTTAATTTTAGGCACTTCGAATACAATTTTTTCCTCCAAACAAATACGTTTTTCAGATGCACAAGTCTTGTAAAATCAGCTTTTGTGGTGTTTGGATGTGCATTAGAATAACCAGCCACGCAAGCCAAACATTGTATTGCTATACGTTTGAGATAACGTCATTAGAAAAAAGTCGGGTACTGAGGTGCATGTGTGCACACGTCTCGGTTAAAAATCGTACACGTCAAAAATAAAAAATGATCAGACTTATGTGTAGGGACAGCCGCCGTCAAAAGTTGGAGGCATTTGGTATGCCGTTAAGTAGTTCCTCCAGACGGTTTTGAGCAATATCGAATAATAAGTTTACGTATTAACCGGACATCGAAATGTCATCTTTCTATAATATGGAATATCCATTAGGACTAAAACTCAATATGCCGTGTTGGTCGTGTGACTGAAGGCGACAGGTTTAACCCGTGACGCTCTAGTTTTGAGTCCTGTGCGTCTGCGTTCTTCCGTGAATTTATTTGTTCCGTGTGTAACTTAATAAGTTGTATGAGGTATATTTGCAGCCCTGTAAAGGGTCGATAGAAAGGCCGGTAACCCTAATTATCAACCACTTTTTCTTAATCGTGGCAGAGAGGCGAACATTAGGAGCATGGAGTTAAGTCACTAGCTACTTCATCCCAGGTGTCCGCTAACAATTAAGGTCCTTTCATACGATCAAATTTTTCTTCAAATTTCCTTCAATTGGTATTGAATTCAATTCAATGATGCTGTATTACGTCATAATCGCGGCCATTTTCTCTTTCAATATCTTGAATGTCTCGTTTTACTTCAAGATTTTCGTTTAGAACATGTTCTGTATTTTCATGAATCCGAAATTTCAATCGCTTGTCACTGATTTTATGACAGTATTGATGAAAATAATCGCATAAAAATATATTTGCGTGCACACATTTAAAGTTGTTACAAGATAGAGACACATGAATTTTAAAAAGAAAATATTCAATAAAATGTATAAAATATGTTGAGGTTTAAACCAATTATTTTCGTGTCGTACATGACTCGAATATACTTCTAAAATCTACTTTTGGTATTTTTTAAAACTAGTTTCATTAGGAAAGTTTATGATAAATTTTCATGTGGAGGCTTGAAATCTTATTGAATTTAATTCTTTGAAAGGCAAATGAGATTTTTTAAGTACAATAAATTGAATTCATAAATATTTGATCGTGTGGAATGGCCTTTAACCAGGAAGCGTGGGTCACGTGATGTCCCTGCTGAAAGCGAACAACGCTGCCGGGAAAAACAACGCGCCTAAATGGCCATAATATTCTCAGGTATAGTCTGTTCACGGTAAAGTGAACATTTTTGAGGCCATAGTTACTTTTTCCTTTCAGCCATTTCTTATCCTTTAACCGCGTTTTTAAAATCAATAGGCCCTATCGCCATGTAAATAATGAACATACTGTGTATATTCCACCGCACTCGGAATTTTACGCCGAAGCCTAAAATAAAATATACATATTGAATATTATTCCATATGAGAGTGCTTTCAAAAGTGCTAACTTTACCGTGAATAGCCTGGAGTACCGCCCGCCGTACAGACTGCGTGCATTCGGACCTTCATCTTCGTTTTCGTGCAACGTAGCCTGTATCTATTCCGCACGCATTCGAATATTCTCAAAACGTGACACATACCAACGTTTGACGAGGAAAACACTCTCCTCGGAGATGATTAGAGCCCATGTAGCATGGAATCTTGCGGCAAGCTTGTCATTTATACTTGAATTTGCCTTACCGAACAAGCTTGTTAAATCATACGTGATGCAAGTTTGATCCATGACTGACACATACGTACTAATGGCAATGACTTGAATTAAGCTTGTAAGTTTACACGTGAAAGCCTGCAGCACGTTTTACTATTCAAGCTCGCTGCAGGCTTGACCTGTGGAGACCAAGGCAGGATTTACAACGGCCCGTCACGTCCGTCCGTCAATCACGTGACCAGCAGACAATCAGAGGTGGCCGTTAATTCTTTCCGTCCGTCCGTCAAAACCTTGGGAAGCTTATATGCTATTAAAAAATGTTTCACGTCGATTAATTTCCGTTACGTACGTGTATGGTTATCTTTGGTACTTAGAAACACAATACCGCAAAAGATTTTCACTTTTTGTGGAGAATTTTTTCCTATTTGTAAACAGTTTTGTTTTTATTAGTTTGCAGCAATGGACATCCGACGGACGTACGAAGTTTGGTTGTAAATCGCTCGGCTGGGAGACGGACGGACGCGACGGCTGTTGTAAATTCTGCGTAAGTTACATTGATTCAAACTTGTTTACTTACACCGCAAGCTTGATTCAAGCTTACAGGCTTGTCATGGCAAGCGCGATTCAAGCTTGAGTCAATACGATTATGCTGTTACGGAGTATATGACCAGTGAAGATCCATTTGCTCCTCGGCAAATGGGAGTCCGTAAACACTATATAAATCATTTGACGTTACTTCCTTGCATCACATTCGGATTTCAATATAGGATAGCCTACAATAACACTAATAGTGTGCCTAATGTAGTGTAAATCAATTTAGTAGTTCCCGAAATGTGACGTCAGAACTTCAATATATTTGGGTGTTGCAAACTACCAAAATTGTTAGGTACTGATGAGAACATGAGTTTCTGTATAAAACGTTGACAATGTGTTCGATCGCTATGCTGTATTTGGCTTAGGTCTAAATCGGTTAAATTGTTTTTTTAAGAAATAGCATGAAACCGAAGATAAAAGTAGGCACCATTTTGAAAATAAGCGTCCGGAGTGGTCGAAAATTGTTTAGTCATGTATCGTTACTGAGCAGGCCTACGACGAGTGTCGTAAATTTGGTGAATGTCTGCAGTACGGATTCAAAGAATATTTTAGGGGCGGCACACCCGGGCACACACAGACCCACAACCAGAAATGTGATCACGTGCCTATCTATCCTTCGGAAAGTAGGTAGATTTAAAAAAGAATAGCTTTTTATACATCTGTTCATCTATCTAATCTATTTTTATATCGTCAAGTTAGCGTACGAGCTGTTCCTCCAACGCTATTCACGGTGCATTTGGCGGTTAGCAGAAGGCAGCAGGTTAGCAGATAAGCACTAATTAGTAAGTAACAGGTACGGCAGGGCATAACCAGCCCAAGCCGAGGCTTGTCACTGCCGACGGAACACGTCTACGACTGTTGCATCGGTGCGACAGGGTAGTTTTAAAATGTATCCACATAACAAATGGTGCACAGTTTAAGAAAATTAACTTTCGAAACAGCGTTTAAAAAAATGCGGTGTGGCTGTGTTGGGGACACAACCGTTTCTTTTGCATGAATACGTCTACGTTGACGCGCTCGGACGCCTTGATGTTTTATTTTTACGTTCCCGGCACCGCTTCACTCTATCATATGGGGTTTTATAGGTATCACTGGATTGCTTTTAAGATGTTTCCAACTGTATACGATTTCTGTATTTCTACTTGACTATTTGACGAGTATAGATCGACATTGTGTTAAGCTTTCTTAATTTTTTTTACATTAAACTCGTACAATTTCACCATAACCACGCCACACAAATGTTTTTGTGCACCGCAATCGATTTATCTTGACGAGAGCTGTCGATTGAAACTTAAAATAGCGTCGTAGCTTCTCCTAGTCAAAAGTTATACTACGTGGAAGTTATGAGACGCGGCGAAACGAACTTCGATCATCCGTTGCGCGCCATGCTTCTCAGTCATCACTCAACGTAACATATTCTTTGATCCTTTGGCAATCGAGTGGTGTAATTTAATTTTGAATGTAGACGATGGATGTGGAGTTGAAATGCCAAACTGTATCCCTCGATTTTGTTATCATCGGAATTTCTGAATTACGTCCCACTATGGTTGCAAATTTATTTAAAGACGTGTTCACGTCAAAATTAAAGCTTGACCACAAATACGTGTTATTTAATTAAAACTTTGACTGACGTGCTAGCAGTAAATTTGCAACGAACCAGAGACATTAGTTATCGATTTCCATTTGTTTCAAAATGTTAAGGAATAACTTGTTCGTTTCATGTCGAGAGTATTTGTTTGTATGGTTAGCGTGCCTGAGTTGCATTCTGGGGGCCACTGATTCGATCCTGGGTGATTTTTCACACCCATTCCACGCCCGTTCAGTACAGTCATGCGACCTATACATTCTTGGCACTTGGTTAACCGTCTACGCTTAACGGAAAACACGAGTTAAACTTCCTCTTGGTGGCCATATAACTACTCGCTGTTCCAATCAGATGAATTCAATGACCAAACGAACTCTCAAACCAACACGCAACTCCTATTTGAGATTTTATGTCAAATATTTCTTGTCATATTTGAATGTTTTAGTTAGTGCCTCTGTAGTCTAGAGAGTCAGGCAATTAATGATTATGTCTACGTTTCTGACGTGAATTCGTCTTTAAATTTGCGACCATAGTGGGAGGCAATCCAGAAAATCCGATGATAACAAAATCGGAGGGTACAGTTTGGCATTGCAGCTCCGATCTATCGTCTACATTCAAAATTCAATTACACCACTCGATTGCCAAATGATCAAAGAATATTTTACATTGAGCGAGGACTATGAAACATCACGTTGGGCAGGGGGGGGGGGGGGGTACATCGCAATTCTGAGTTCGTTTCGCCGCGTCTCATAATTTCCGCGTAGTATAACTTTTGACTAGGAGAAACTACGGCGCTCGTTTCAGTTTCAATCGACAGCTCTCGTTAAGATCGATCGATTGCGTGTATAAAGACATTTGGGTGGCGTTGTTGTGGTGAAATGAGTTTAATGTAAAAAATTAAGGAAACTTAACACAATGTCGGCCTATACTCGTCAAAAAGCCAAGTCGAAATACAGAAATCGTATACAGTTGGAAAGAGCATCTCGAAAACAATCCAGTGATACCCATAAAACCTCGTATGATAGAGCGAAGCGGTGCCTGGAACGTAAGCACTTCTTCATGAAAAAATTGACTGCGGCGGCTAGCTACCACGTTGGTTTCATAGCAACAGTTTTTTTCCTTGGGTATTTACGTATCACGGTTTTGTATAGGAACACTAAAGAGGAGGGAGTTCCTAATAATAGTCTTAGAAATAAGTACTCATCGTTTCGGAGCATCAAACTGCAAGCTAGCTAAGTATAGAAAACCATTAAGCATAACTTTTCGGTGTGATAAACGATAGGAAAAGTAAACCTAAACAGGGTATTAGTAACTCTTTGGTTAGCAGTCAAAATCATGTAAAATACCTGTGTAACGGATTGGTTGCTGCAGGTTTCTTATCCACCACACGTGAGATACTTCCGCAAGATAATTCTGCCGAAGGCACTGTAAAGAAACCCCAAGTGGGCGTAGAAGCGGAAGATGCATCTACATATGAGCCTAGAGATGGCGGGGAAGTGAAGAGGACGCAGGAGGGTTTGTTTATCGGAGAGATGAAATAGCTTTTCAGTCGCCACGCGAGTCCCTCGTGTAAACGCTCATTTATAACTGGGTCTCCCTGAAGAAGAGGGGGGTATAGGTGGGGAATAACACGCACGGACAGTGGTATGGGGGAGAAATAAACTCTCCAGTAAAAACAAACGCCCTCGTCAGGCGGCTGGAGGAGATATCGACAAGGCTCCAGACTCGCATGAAACTTGCTCCTTACGTGCGGCTAAGCCGCCGCCCCTGCGCTTGCAACAACGCCGTATCTCGTACTCGCGCCGCGTTCCGTTACTGCTGAAGATCGCTGAGAACACTGGTGTTTCATCAGTGTTCGTCAGTACTAACGGAACAGTATCAGTAAATATTTCGCATGTGCCAGTGATTTGATAGTTTCGGAACGCTTGGCAGTGGGACGAAAGCCAGCTTGTAAATATATAGAAACAAAACTAAGGTGAAGGCAGTTCACAATCAAATGAGCACTTTTGAAATGAACTTTAGAAAAAAGTCACTGCCCTTGTCTGCATATATTTTAACGGGCGCACTGAGTAACATGTTGGTAACGATGGATGGAAAGTAGTTCCATATCTTAATGTCGAATAAGTAGTGTTAGGTTACGAGGCCCATAGCAATGTTAATTTTACATAAGGCGAAGGAATACACAATGTGTATACAAGTAGATCTTAAGCAGGGCTTTCAAAATTGCTCATTTTACCGTGAACAGCCTATAGTAAAGGTTTTCGAGTAGTTGAAATTTTGCTAGTGGTGCTGGCATTTAACTCCATTTAAAACTTGTTAAAACCTAAAAAAATAAATTTTAAATTAAAGAAAAATTTGCTACACCGAAGACGCCTTTGTTTAAAGTACTTCAATGTTTAGTATATTTTACCAGATCGGATTCTTTAATTTCTTGTTAAAGAAATCAAAGAAAATTTTAGAAAATTGTTCTACAGTCCTAGAGTTGCTTACCTAACCCTTCAGTAAAGACCTACTTCTGAAATATTAACGTATATTTGCGATGCTATAAACGCAGTGTAAATATTTATTTTCAAGAAATCAAATACTCCAATATTGCGAGCATTATTACCGCGATGAAGTTAACTGGTAGCGAATATGATGAACTGGGACATAACAGAACGGAACAGAATTAATAGGCCTACTGATCCAGTCTCCGGCTTTCGCCATTACAGAATTTACACTATAACATGTATTCATGCTGTTGTTTATTTATACTTTTCACGTCATTTCAAGCTCAATATTGTTATGTTGTTTGCCACCGCGATTGTTATTCGGAGTTCACATCTTAGTCTTATGTATTATACTGAAGCACTGCGGAAGAAAAAGTCCGTATTACACTATCTCCCGGGTTTTCTTTTCAGTTGGTCCATTTCTGTTTGATCTACTGAATCTATGTCGCGCTCGTCTTCAGAACGATTGAGGCAGAATGTGTCAGGTTCTGTTTCCGGCACACTATCAGTACAGAAAAAAGTCTTCTGTTGGTGGCAACAGTATTAATGTTACTACAACATTAATTTTTTTAATCTGTGAGCCGTCAGTAACTAATGTCGCTGTTAATATAATATAATGTTAAGCTATTAATGTTACTGTACCATTAGGTACTTTTGTGACAACATTACCTCTTTATTGTACCTAATGGCTACATTAAGGCGGTGTTTATGTTACGGCAAAATAAATGTTGTGTTGCGGCAAGACAACTTTTGTGTTATAGCAAAACCACTTTTGCGTTACGGCAAAACAAATGTTGTGTTGCATGCGTGTAAAAAAATTTCTTCAAATTTTTTTTTACTTTAAAAACATTGATGTTTAAAATCAATTGAGTAGAATTATTTTGTCACAAAAAGATATATTACTAAAGAAAAAAATTGGGTTTGGCTGTGTTGGGGATACGGCCGTTCGTATTGCGTAACTATGTCCACGTTGACGCCATGGTTTTTGTTTTACGTTGCCGGCACCGCTTCACTCTATCATATGGGGTTTTATGGGCATCCCTGGATTGCTTTTGAGATGCTCTTCCCAACCGTATACGATTTCTGTATTTCGACTTGGCTTTTTGACGAGTATAGATCGACATTGTGTTAAGCTTTCTTAATTTTTTTTTACATTAAACTCGTACAATTTCACCATAACCACGCCACATAAATGTTTTTATACACCGCAATCGATTGATCTTGACGAGAGCTGTCGATTGAAACTTAAAATAGTCGTAGCTTCTCCTAGTCAAAAGTTACACTACGCGGAAGTTATGAGACGCGGCGAAACGAACTCAAAATTGCTAACCCCCACCCCAAACCCCCCGGCTTGATGCTTCGGAGTCCTCGCTCAACGTAACATATCCTTTGGAAATCAAGTGGTGTAATTGAATTTTGAATGTAGACCATAGATTCTGAGCTGCAATGCCAAACTGTATCCCCCGATTTTTGTTATCGGATTTTCAGGATTGCCTCCCACTATGGTCGCAAATTTAAGACGTATCCACGTCAAAAAAAATGACGGCAGGAAGTGTAATCGAACCCATGCGCTAAGTGCTTGAAGCATACCGCTGTACGGTACTCGGCGCCCTACAAACTGCTCTACCTTAACACACCTGTTGCTGTTTCGTATTGTGGGTAGAATTTAAACGACAACCTGCAGTCCTATTTCCTTATGTGGAAATACTTATACTCTAGAAATACATGCATATTTGACTCACACAAACTGCTTTGCAAGGCTTGAGAGCTGATCTAAGCTAAATTTACTTCAGAAACTTTGCTTTACAATTTAAATACAGTGGTTTCATTTTACGCGGTTATCGCTGTTCACTACTATCCGCCATTTGTACAACGCCAAGTCAGTGTAACCTTCTGTTGGTTGGACATTTCTTTAATGTCGCATAGCACAAAATATGTTTGTTGTTCCTCGTGTTAATTTTAGCGTAATACAACTTTTGGTTGCGGCAACATTACTTAGAGGTTTTGTTGTTAACATTAACACTTCAACAGTATGTTTGCATTACAAGAATATAAGACTTTGTAAATGGTTAAAAATGAGTAACTTTGTCACACCAATAATAATGTTATTGCAACATAAACGATTAAATAAATGCCTCAATAGTAATTGTTTTGTTGCTGCTATATTAAACTGTCTTCTGTGTAGGCCATGGAGTGTGCAACGGGTGCCGCCTACACCATCACAAGGGTCCGTGGTGGTGTAGCGGATAAAGCGCTCGCCTCCAACCAAGGCGAACCTTGTCCGATTACCGCCGGACTTTCGCACGTGGAAATCGTGCCGGACGACGCACGCCGCTGGTCGGCGGGTTTTCTCAGGGATCTCCTCTATTTCCCGCCCTTGCATTCAGGTGTTGCTTCATTCCCACCTCGTTTCACCCTCTAACGACTAAGGGTCGGTTGCACCATTGTGGTTCGAAACTCGATCTGAGATGGTATTTAAGATCGACACTGAAAACTGTTGCACCATTCGAGTTCAGGGCTGAACTGGAGATCGGGATTAAGTTCATTTCGAACCGCCGAAATTGGCGGTTCGAAATCTCGATCCGGGATCAGCAGCCATCGTCGACAAATGTAAGTTGAAAATACGCCAACAGCTAGAACTACGTTCGATTGTTTTCTTGGGAAATTAAAACAACATTATACGTACTTGAATATTATTCAGTAAAATTCGTACAACAATAATTCACTTTAAAAAGATATAAGATTACTTATCTAGTTCTATCTACTATGAAAAATACGCCTACTTCCGTGACGCCATTTATTACGAACCAATAGAAAAAATTTGTCTCATATTTAATATCGATTTCTCCAAGATCGACGAATCGGAGATTCAGAATCATGAACTTTCGTTGGTACAACACTTTTACATTGGAACATAGGACAAACTGGATCATTGTTCGGAACTAGGATCATTCGATCTCAGATCGGGGCAGATGTTGGTGCAACCGGCCCTAAGAGGCGGCCATACCTCTCTATTCCACCTACACCGTCACCCTCCCTCTGGTCGCTATTCGACGTCAGCATGAGGAAACCTCGGCGGGGGAGATAGACTGCTCCCTCCCTTTCCATTGGCACTTGTGAGTCTTTGCAAGCCTCGATGTCCGCTGGCTCCAGTTCGTCCATTTCCAGCTGTTTTTTCGCGGAAAGGTTTAGGCGGAAGCTAGACTTCAATATCCTATGTGCACATTTGCAGTCTTCCTTTGGCTATTGGTCGCTTTACATTGCGTGAAGCGAGTCTGTTACACGAGTGAGCCAATCAGAAATAAGTTTCTCCGACACTGACCGTCCGTGATCCGCGGGCAGGTAGATAAGAAGCGTAACCGTTCAAATGATCCAATAACGGAAGTGGTTCTGAACTAAAGTGTTTTGGAACACAACTTATCGTCCTGAAGTCTTTCGTGAAAAACAGGTGTCCCTATCCATTTCCATTATTCGAATTTCTTAGCTTTAAAATTCGAATGTTTGGGTCCCAGTGTACTGGAGATGATGGTAGAGGGAGGAGGAGGTCCCTGAGCTGAGTGCAGTGGCTTGTGGCGACGAAAGGCGCTTACGAAAAGTAACCTGGATAAGTTAACTGGGTTAACTCGATCACGTGACTAGGTTTACACGATCACTTGTGGTTAACCAGGGTTGCTTTGAACGTGTTAGAGTAACTCTGGTTTAGAGACGGCGGCAATTCAAAGAATATGATGATGACGACTATGAAGAGTTTTTGTTAAATTATGTCATGAACATCAACATAAATAAAAAAAACATTGCATTAAGCAGTACTGAGATAATACAATACCTTTGTGTTCAGTCTGAGTTAAGTATAAAAATTAATTTCCGGGTTACACTGATTGGCCAAGCAGCTAAACATTGATAATTTTACATATTTTTAATCGTTTTCAGGATTCAAAACTTATTTTCGTTCACTTGTTTGTTTTTATTGAAGCAATGTTTACATATTTGCGCGTCATTTCCCGTGTGTCGTCTGGTAGGCCAAATTTACCCTACTGTCGAGCAAGTTTAGCCCAGAGTTGATCGAGTTAACCCGGATGACTTTCCGAACGCGAGTTAAATTTTCAAACGCACTTTTAACCCGATCGAGTTAACCGGGTGATTTTTCGTAAGCGCGTAAAGCCAGCGCTCGTCTGTCGCGTACGTGCGGCCGCCAAGGCCGTGTTGGGTAACCGGCGCGGCGAGCGGGTCTCCAACAGCGCTGACCCAGTTGGGCAGCCAGGCAGGTGGGGTAAACCCCCTTCTAACTTCCTCTCGACATCGACCAGGTAGGTGAGTGCGGCTGCTGGTTCTCTCTGAGCGCGCGGCTGTGCCCGAAGTGCAGCGCACTGTATGACCGCCTCTCCTTCCTGTTTATTATAGCATTGCCCGTGAGCAGCCTGCGGTACACGGTAAATATTTTCTTCGTCAGTAAGTTCATAGTTCTGGAACGCTTGGCAATGGCGATCATTACAATTAATGAAGATATATTAAATTATGAATGTAAGTATCGAATAAAAAAACACGCTTGGCTGAAGAAAATATATATATTTTTACAACAATACAAATTGTTTTTTGTGTTCAGTTGTGCATTTCTTTTGTTCGGAATTTCAATCCGGACTATTTTGTATTTAACGATGCTATCATATGCTTACGACGGCTTGAATCGCCTGCCAATATCTTGTTACACTGACACTGATCAACCTCCGCAGCTCCGGTAAACTCAGTGCTTGCAGTGATCAACATAGCCTCGCGTAGGGTGCCATCAAGTGGTGCGCTGAAACGAACGTAAGTGCATCGTCTGCATCGCGGTACAACAGCTGGCAATTACTGAAGTAACTGGCCAGTGAAATCTGCGAATATCGAGACGAAGCGTAAATGTCGTATGGTGGTTACTTCGGCGAGAGCGTACCCATTCTCTGAACGGCTGCGCGAGGCTCCGGGAACGGGTCTCGTGTCTGGCTGGCTACTGCGTACTGCGAGAAGTTCCCTATTGACTGCGCCTCTGGCTGGCGAGTGAGTTAGTAGACGCTGATTGGCGGACGACGTTCCAACATTCAGGCCAGTGGTACCACATCGTTGGCTTGTGCCGTATGTTGCACCTCTGTGTTATTTACGATCTTCGTGGCGTTCCCTTGCCGTTTTGCGTCACCCGGTTGAGCGTAAAACAATAAACAAAAGCCACCTGATATGAGAGGCCTCAGAACCACAATTTTACAAACGTGGATATTTCTAAAGTGTGACTCGCGTCGTGGGCTGGGCTCCGACCATTGCCTTTTCGGCCTCGCGTGAGCGTCGTGTGACGCCTTACCAGTCGCGGCCACCTGGTACCCTTTAAAAGTTCAAGGACGGTTTTCTTTCCCGCCATGTTGGAGTTTTTTCCCTGCTTAACATTTGCCGAAAAGATTTATTTTAAAACTTCTCTTATGGTCCTTCGCTTGGTTCTATAGACCTACAACAGTAATACACATCTAAACACGACTATCCCTTGACTGTTGTGGCACTTCATAAGCTCAGTGTCAATATTAAAAATAACTGCACGCCAACTGCGCGAAGAGGCGATGCATCAGCTGATGTGTGCGCTATTATAGCCCTTTCGCTTTTGTGAGGTCATCTAAATAAAATAATACCTTCAGAGAAGGAATGCTCTTGAAAATACTGATGTGGTTTTAAGCACGGCATTTAGATTGTGAAACTTACAACAGAGTCCTATCCGGCATGAGGTTGGTGAATGTAGAGTTTTCGCTTCGTGCAAGCCTTGCAAATACGCTACGCATGTCTGTTAATATAGCAGCTAGGAAGATGGGTTGACATCATTTAATAGTTACGCCCCTTATCCTTATGCACACTGCCATGTCGCATTTGTGTCCTGAAGTGTGAGAGAGAGAGAAAGGTACTTAGCAAAGTATTCACACGTCGCATTATTCAACGCAGAAACCGTGCAGACGACCAACATTCATACTCTCATACTTACATTAGGGATTTGGGATTTTACATGCCAGGCAAGCTCGGTGCAAGATAAGGAAATATGTTTTTTTCTTGTATAAAATCACGCAAGCTGCAGGAAACAGGCGAGACTGTCGCGTACTTCTGCAGTGGTCACGTGACGTGTTCTTAACCACGATACTATTTTTTTTGTCAGAATCGTGTGGCTGCGAAGAGATGGGTGGTCGAGCGCAACCTGTGTATTTTATATTCGTGACTGCGAAAGAAAATGCCAAATACTACATTTCTCTTCGAGGGTTTACTTTCTAGCAAGTTACCCAAACCAAGATTGGCATTTGCTTTAAGTTCTCTGCGAAAGTATATGGCCGCGGTTACACGGGAAGCAGAACTACTGCACTTTAAACAAGTTCAGCTATTGAAAAGGTTGCATTACCATCGAACGAGTTCCGATCGTAGTTGTTTCTCGTTCAAAGCGAACAGTTTTCATTAGTCGTTTCGAACGACTTCTCTTCTCTGCTGCGCTCCTATTGGCTAATTGGAAGTAAACAAGCAGTGTAATAAATATTGCTGAATTTGGCGGGAATTCCTGCACTTGTTGAATTAACTCAAGTTTAAGGTTGAATTTACTAATACCTACCCATTATTCCATTACAGTAAAAGTGTAGGTTTCATACCAATTAAAAATATCAATAGAGATAAATTTTGGAGGCTATTATAATTAAATATCACATTTTAAGTTCCATATTTGTTGAGATTATAATTTCCATTGATTTCATTCTGCTTTAGCTGTGTAACCGCGAAACCACGTTCTGTTCTTAAACTTGTCCAGACATGGCTACCGAATGTATTTAGCTGAATGTGTTTAACAGCACTCGTATAACCGCGGCCTATACTTCCCTTCTAGCACGAGAAGCCTACGGCATCATTCTACTCGTGGCTGGCGCTTGAACTGTATCGCAGAGTGTGTTCGAGACACACGTTCTTCAACGTAACTGTTTAACGTGCGTCCAATGTGCTGATGTACGAAAAGAACACACACACACTTCTGATGGGAGGTGGAGGGAAGCAGGTGGGTGCAATCTGTCCCGAACTGCATGTATAGCGAGGGTCCCGCGAGGTGGAAATTAAAAAACGTGCTGTGGCATTAGAAGTTAATTGAAGTACCTACCAACCATTACTGATCTGAACCATCGTTATAATTCAAAGGTGTGCTGATAAATAAATAATTACCGACTAGCCTCGTCATGCTGAGTCACCTTGGATTAACACAACGGCGAACAGTTATGGCGGACGCTGTTATGCCGCGTGCGGGTCGTTTGCCGATGTCTTTATCTGCCAAGGCACGCGTAGCTAATAAACGTTACAAATTAAAAAAAAAAAAAAAAAAAAAACACGCTGTTTCTTAATTTATTTAATATAGATGGCTTAAAATATTTGAATTACTACGAGATATGTTTTAAAAATATGTTTGCTCCTTGGCCTGAGAAACGCCTAAATTTTGCATACATGAAATTTGCTAACCGCTTGATGGCATGTGCTCTGCCCTTGAGCAAACTGTTGCGCTCACCAGCATACGATGTTAGCATTTTTTTTTTTATAGATCTTTCTATCGACGTCCGCTATGTGACTCGATACACCGCGTTTACTGGCTTGATACTACGTCATTAGGGGTGGGTCGATAAACCAGCACGACGACCTGCATGATCGACCTGGTGCTGGGACCTCGGGCATAATGCGCGGGACTGTTGTGCAAGAACGGCGCCATCTCTCGAGCGGTTTCACGTTTCAAGACACAGAAGAAGACGACTACCTATACGCACGCGGCACTAAACTGGGAGTCGGGCCTTTATCTTCTCATAGGACGCAGCCACTGGACTATAGTCGATTACCGTGTTTATCAACTATAATTTTAATACTGCAATACTAAAGGCTCTTCACGAGATAAAGTAAGCACTTTTGAAATCAACCTTTGGAAAAAAAAGTCACTGTCCCTACCTGCGTATATTTTAACGGGCGCCCTGAGTGACATGCGCCCAGTAAGGTTGGTAACGATGGATGGGAAGTTGTTCCGTATCTTAACGTCGTATAAAAAGTGTTACGTAACCATTTATGATAACTTAGTTTATCTCTTTCGCTTTCTGTTTTTTTTTTTTTTTATGCATCGAAGTGTAGAAATAAGCAGATTTGTAAAATATTTACTTTTTTAATAATTTCACACTTCCACTTGACCGACACATGAACAAAGTGATGAGGCTCGTGGCAATATTAATCTTGCATAAGGCGGAAGAATACACAACGTGCATGCAGGTAGATCTTAAGCAGCGATTTCAGAAGTGCTCATTATACCGTGAATAGCCTATAGGTACATAAACTATTTCATACATACTACCTGCTTCTCTGTACTGACGTGTGTCAAATACAAAAAAAAAAAAAAAAAACATGTCACCGGGCAGAGTTAATGAAAAGGTACAAAGAAAGGAATGGCTATTGCACCAGCAACTGTAAACTATCAACTCCTCTCAGACTTTCGAACAGTGAATGCTATTAGACTCATGCGTACAATTGCAAACAGGCCAGCGGTTGAACCTCTCGTCTATAAATGTAATGTGACAGAAAACGAAGATACTATTTATTTATTGATGATCCACTTGTACGTTTCCTAATGCCAGACGACACAAACGTGATGCACATAACACTTGAAACGTGTGTAATAGTGGCAGGAAGAATTGGTATAGGCTATTCACGGTAAAATGAGCACTTTTGAAAGCCCTGCTTAAGATCTACTTGTATAATCGTTGTATATTTGCCCGCCTTACGTAAAATTAACATTGCCATGGGCCTCGTCACTTTATTCATGCGACGGTCGAATGAAACTCTGGAATTATTAAGAAAGTAAATACTACACAAATCTGCTAATTTTTACACTTCGGTGTATACAGAAAGCGAAATAAATACTTTTAAGCTATCATAAATGGTTATCTAACCCTTTTTATTCGTCGTTAGGATATGGAACTACTTTCCACCCATCGTCACCAACTTTACTGGGCGAATGTCACTCAGTGCGCCCATTAAAATATATGCATGCAGGAGCAGTGACTTTTTTCTAAGGTTCATTTCTAAAGTGTTCAGTTTATCGTGAATAGCCTTTATCAGACATTCCGACTGGTGCTCGTGGAACCACGCGTGGTGCCTTCAACGCAGCCACCAAGCCAATAGTAACAAAAAAAAAGCTTCGTTTGAGCGAACGTTAAACTACCCATACAATGCTTATGAAAATAAAGGCTAAACATACCGGGACGAATGAAATAATTCAAACAGTAGAGCATCGAAACCCAATCAATGTTTCGAGGAAGGGCAAGGGTCATGTCCCCTTGGCTGAAGGAGGTGAAAGGAAATGGAGATGTTACAGTGACGGAAAGGAATGGCGTGAGGAATCTGATTGTCCTGGGAAAATGCGCTGACAATCGAACCCGAGTCGCTGTAGTTGCAAAATTTTTTTTTAACTTTATTGACTTGTAATTCGAAAATTTTCAATTCACTATAGAGGTATACGTAGGGATAGGAAAATTTCGCGAGTTCAATTACCTCTAGGCTAGGCTAGGCTTCACATTACTGTGTATACTCGAGCCTCAATTGTTTGTCCATTGGTTGCTATCCCAGAGAGTGGCCTGTGTTACTCCGCACCTGGCAGTATGCCATCCACTACTCGTTTCCTTGCAAGTCTTCTGTTCGCGCAGAGTCGTTCAGGGCGTGTCTAATAAACTGCGAACCAATTACAAAGCCAACTCAGTGTGCTCATGTTTAGCGTCTAGATTGTCCTGTAATGAACTTGCGAAATATTCCTGTCCCTAGGCATACGATACATTTTCACACCATCAGGTGATTGGTCCAGAAATGATAAGATATTTCAACCCGGGCTTGAAACCAGAACCTCCCGCTCCGTAGGGCAACGGGCGAACCATCGACGCCACAGACGCCGATCGACCCGTTCGGCCGCACCGGTCAGGGCCGTTTTATGGACATGTGAGGCCCGGGGGCAACATAAATCTGAGGCCCTCTTTACAGCTACAGTTTAGAAATTATAGTTTCAAACCATGACACATTTGTACGAAAGTTAATTATCTTTACTATGGGTTAATTATTTAGTTTCGATATTTTCAAATAAAACGTGGATATAGGTAGTAGCTTACAAAAAACTACAGTTATAAGTACTTTATTAAAATGCAGCCAGTCCATACACAAATATTATGAATATATGCAGGCAAAGCGAAATAATGTATTAGAAATGTTCTGAATAAAATTTATTTTAATCCAAAAAAGTGGCCCCCATGGAATGTGAGGCCCGGGGCAAATGCCTCACTTGCCCCCCCCCCCCCCCCCAGACACGGGCCTTGCCGCGGTCCTCTGGTGACTCTATAGACTGTCCACGGTAAAGTGAGCACTTTTGAGGCCCTAGTTAATTTTTCCTTTGAGCCATATTTTATTCTTTAACCACCTTTTAAAACAAATATTGTCATGTAAGTAATTCACCCAGTGTGTATATTCCTCCACACGCGGAAGTTAACGTCTAAGGCTAAAATAAAACAAATCTATTGACTATTATTCGAAATGAGAGGGCTTTCAAAAGTGCTCACTTTATCGTGAACCGCCTTTACATGTTTGGTTATTCTATCCATGTTCAGACACGTTCCAGATACACCGCGCAACAGTGGGTGGTGTAGGGGTTGAATGGGAACGTGAAGTGGAGAAGTTTTACTGGGTCCTGGCAGCGAAGTCTTGAAAGCCGATGAGATGAAGCGAGGTGAGTATGGAGCAGCAACTGAAGCACTTTGGTTAGAGCCCGGGGGGGGGGGGGGAGGATTCCCACGTGCGAAAATCCTGGAGTCGAACCCGCGGGAGTCGAACCCGGTTCGCTTTGGTGGCAGGCGAGTAGTCTGACCGCCACACCACCACGGCCCCTAAATGGAAACGCGAAGGAGATAATAGTACGCTGACCCAACCCGGTAATCCAGAAACATTTACTTATCAGTAGGGATAGGAAAATTTCGCGAATTCATCTCATGTCAAGATAGACTTCATACACGTGTGCACTGAAATTACGTTTGCTATTGGATTAGAGTTTATTATACACGTACTAGACGACTCTGAGCCAATAGCAGACTTGCAAGGGAACAAGTAGCGAATCCCATACTGCCAGATGTGAGGTGACACGGGGCCAACAGCCAACGAACAAACGTCTGAGGTTCGGCTGTACAAAGGTTTGTGTTTGTGGAGTCTAGCCTACAGATCATTAAACTCGCGAAATTTTCCTATCTCTACTTATCAGGGCTATCACAAGTTATAGACTATTCACGGCAACGTGAGCACTTTTAAAACCCTTCTCATTTGGAATAATAGTCAATAAATATTTTATTTTAGCCTAAGACTTTAACTTCCGAGTGCGGTGGAATATACACAATATGATTATTATTTACATGACAATATTTATTTTATTTAAAAATTTTGTTAAAGATTAACAAATGGCTGAAAGGAAAAAGTAATTAGGGCCTCAAAAGTGCTCACTTTACCGTGAACAGCCTATACGTATATAACTATTACCATATTAAAACTGTTAACGTGGAGAAACAATAAATAGTATTTCAATACGTATTAACATATATTTTATACATTTTGCATACATTTGATTTGAAATACGCTTGATATTACGATTTGATTATTTTCTGGTGATTTTGTATGCCGATTTAGAGACTTTCTCTCAAAACAGTTGGTAGCTCTGGTTGGCGGCTTCGCAATCGCGGGCAGCAGCTGGCTCGTGCTAGCATCAGCGCTGCTGGGGAGCGTCACGCTGCTAGTGGCGTAACAGTGAATCAAATGAGAGCTTTCACACATGGCGACAGAATTAGCAGCGCTGTAGCGGTTCTGCTCTCTGGCAACTACGAGACGCTGTCTCCGTCAGTTGTCTGGCTACCCATTTTGTGTTTGCTTCCTGTCACAAGGACGAATGAAACTCGCATAGAGTGGAATTTGACAGAGCATAAATCGAGGTGGAAACGAACAAGAGCGTCCCAATTCACAGACGATTACTTTGTTAGGAAGTGAACGAGGACGCGTGGCGCTGAAATGGGACACAGCCCTAGTGTGTGTGTAAAGTCCTGCGCGGAAGTATGGGAACAGCAGGCAGAATTGCCCGAAAACACAGCGTGTCAACCAATGGTAAAGTTGAGTTGAGAGATTTGGCCTGCTCTTGACAACGAGATCTTGAGAGCCGATGAGGTTAAATGGGGCGAGAAAGAAGCAGGAATACAAGAGCGGGGTAAACGGGGGACCCCTTAGAAAACCCGCCGACCAGCGGTATCGCCCGGCACGATTCTCACTTCACTTGCTAAAATCCGGGAGCGACCCGGTCGGGGATTGAACACGGTTCGCCTTGGTGGGAGACGAGCAGTCTAACCACTCAGCCACCGCGACCTCCAGATGGTTAAGGACCTGCAAAATTCCTGCTATTTGTGGCTGCAGGCTAAACTGCAACACGCTGTACACTAGTTTGACAACTGCAAATGGCCGCTAACTAGAGACCCGAGAATTTCGCGGGTTCATTTCTAGACAAGTTGAAATGCACACATTTGTACGTTTATGTTACTTTTGTAATTTGTCGACGTGTTGCTTTACACTTCCCAGAGATAAACGAGTCAATAAGAAACATGCAATAAATTGTGCGCCCAACCACCGCCTTTTACTACCACAACAATCAGCCAATAAACAGTTGGCATCTGTATGAGATTATATAAGACTGTGAAGTCTAACCTACAGGTCATTGCACTCACGAATTTCTCGGGTCTATACCTATAACTCTTGTGGCACATCCCTCAGACGCTTCTTTCTGGAAAATATGGTTTCATAGATAAAAGTAAATACAATTGATCTAGTTCCGATAGTCTGCAGTTGTGTGTCGCAAGCTATAACAAAGCACATGAGAATTATCGTACTCAAGGTGAAGCGAAAATGTAGAAAAGTACATTATTGGGGACATGTACCACGCTAGCGTTGGACAAAGAATAGTTATCGATGGACTGTTAAATGCACAGCTATACAAACATTCTGCGAGGTAATTTGTTAAGTACTATGCAAAATATTGGAGCTGAGAACGCTCGTAAAACCACGGACGGGTACTATACAATGCATCTCGCCAGTCGCACACAGCTCCTCAGTCATCGGATATCAACTCAGCTAGAAATATCTGGTGGGGATTGGAGAAGAGTATTAGGAAGAAGATTCGTCCCATACGACAAGAATTAGTTGCCGCCAGGGCGAAATTAGCCCTGAAGTGCAGACCGCTCATATTGTTGATTCGATGCCTATAAGACTACATGAGATTTAAAAAGGCACAAAGACTCCACAAAAAAATATTGCATTTTGTTTTCTGATTCAGTGTCTTGTGCACAGAGGCGATGAGGTATGTGATGAGTAGAGACCTGAAGAATTCGCGGATTCATTTTGAGACAAGCTAGAATTCAAAACGCGTGTTTTTATACAGCTTAGGCCATTGGTCCACACGGTGTTTGACACCTCCTGTGGCCCGTTTCACAGAACTACACGTCTACAAGTTACAAGTTAAAAGACTTGTAACTAGTGCGTAGTAAAAGATTTGTGTTTCACACACCTACAAGCGTTTACTAGTATCTACAAGCCTGCTCTAAACACTTGCAAAAAATAGAATTTCCTTACACGACTGGAGAGATAGGTAGAAATGTCTACAAGTTATTAGTAATGGCTTGTTTGGCATCTAATTCAATACAAATTGAATTTCTCACACTTTTTTTTTTGTGAATCATGCACACAAATGTGTATTAGCAATTCAGAAGAAGATTAAACAAGCATAATGAACTTGGGTACGGTATCAAAAATGTCGAAGAACATTTAGGTTAAGAGTGGACATGTAAGTTTATTTTTTTGTGTGTATATAATGGCTTCGCTAACAGCTTATAAACCCCGGATACATTATGTTGTGTTTTATATTTCCGGTTCATGTTAATAGTAAATCCATCTCATTATCGACAGACAAAAGTATCATGCTAGACATAGTAAATAAAAACTTCTACATAAATGCCTGTCTCACTCATATCAGCTAAAACGATTGTAGTTATTTTATTTTTTGGTGCATGTAACATAAAAGATCTCTAATGTTCTAGCAAAATAGTATTGTTTCAATTCTCACCAATGTAATTTTTTTGACAAATTTGACTAAGATGTATTTCTTTTTAGGTTCCATCTCTTCCCCGAAATTTAAGGCCCAAAGCCATCGTACTCTCTGGAATGTTCTCCCATTTCTATAATTTTTCGGGCGACGTTAACTTAACTGAAAAAGTACCAAACAAGACATCTTTAGTTTTTCTGACCTTGTTCAGTGCAGTCAATTTAATTTTCATTTAATTTCGGCACTTTGCTTAGTTGTAAAATAAACTATCAAGCTTGTAGAAAAGAACTAATAATTACTAGTGTACAGAAAGTTTTCAAGAAACACAAATTACAAGCCCTTGTAGATATTATTGCTGTTCGTGAAACAGAATTTACAAGTACTTGTAGATAGCAGTACTTGTAACTTGTAGTTAATAACTTGTGAACTTGTAGTTTTGTGAAACGGGCCCCTGGAGATCGCTGGCCCTATAGTCTTACGCCACTGTGACAGTAGACAACCAATGTGCAGTTAATATCGGCATATTTGTACATAAGACTGTAGAGTCTAGCCTGCAGGTCATTGAGCTCGCGAATTTTTCAGGTCTCTAGTGATGAGCATACATGGGTCGGCCTTGCCTATCCCGAGATTTTAGGCATCGGACACGTCAAATACTACCAGCCATGCGTAACCCTTTAAAAAAACAAGACATGAAAGTGCATTTCACAGCGAACTTCAGCAGAAAAACGGTGTGGCTGGCCAGCAACAGGTGTCGGAGTGCAGTTCGTCAATCAGTGTCTTGGAGTTCACTTGCCGCCGGCAGCCAAGCCAATAAGGAATTTTTCGCGGCACGCAACAGCCAATCATACGGAAGACATATTCCAGAGCCTCGCACGGCGTATGAGTAAGCCCGCGTCATTTCACTCTTTTATACTTATCTATAGGCTATCCACGGTAAAATGAGATTTTTGAAAGCCCTGCTTAAGTTCTACTTGAATGCACGTTGTGTATTATTCCGTCTTATATAAAATTAACATTGCCATGGCCTCGTCACTTTATCCATGCGTCGGTCAAGTGAAACTGTGAAATTATTAGAAAAGTAAATATTTTTCAAATGTGGTTATTTCTACACTTTGATGCATTAAATAACACATAAAGCAGAAGAAATAATATAAGTTATCATAAGTGGTTATACGCTGTTCACGGTAAAATGAGCACTTTTGAAAGCCGTGCTTAAGATCTACTTGTATACTTTATGTGTATTCTTCCGCCTTATGTAAAATTAACATGCATCGGTCAAGCGAAACTGATGGGATTTATTAGAAGAGTGATTATTATACAAAACTGGTAATTTTTACACTTCCTTGCATTAAAACAACAGGAAGCGTAAGAAATAATTTAATACATCACAAATGCCTAACACCTAATACCTAACACTTTTTATTCGACTTTCAGATGCGGAACTACTTTCCATCCACCGTTACCAACTTTACTGGGTGCATGTCACTCAGGGCGCCCGTTAAAATATATGCAGGCAGGGACAGTGACTTTTTTCTTAGGTTGATTTCAAGACTGCTGACTTAATCGTGAACAGCCTTCAGCTGAAGACGTAGAACTTGCGCAGTCGGCACTGAGCCACCTCAGGCATGGGCTCGCACAGCAGCTGGTGTAACGGCGGGCGAACGCAGAGCGAGTGCGTGTCGACGTCGGCTTCAGGCGCCACGCTCATGTGACGCGGGGGCAGAACCGGCGACGGTTACAAACCAGACACGTGACTACACTCTTGTTTCCAGCGAGCGTGCCCACTAGGTCGCCTTTCAGCTCAGCAGAACGCGACGTTTCTAAGAACCAGTGTGCTGATTAATACTATTTCGCTCGGAGCTTGTTCAAGCGGCAGACGATAGGCTACTTCATCGTTTGTCTTATTGGACGATACAGTTTTAAAATATCTGAACATTTAACATATATGGAACTGTGGACAAAATCACCAGTATTTTTGAAGGCGCCAAAAAAAAAAAGTAGTTTAAAACAACCTTACCCGATTAATTTCTTGAGGATTTGACAATCCTCCTGGTCCGTAAACTGTTCCCGTAATATTAAGTCAAGCAATGAACCAGTGAACTCTTTAACACAATGACCACGCCCAGTATTTGTTACCAATGTGTGTACAGCGTGTGACAGTGTTGATTTGTAGCATGGCAGTGATATTACGTTGTGCCGAGCGCACGCGACGAGAAAAGCTGAACATTGTGAACAACTACATTTTGCGCTCCTATGTGTACATAGACTTCGATGCGAGAGTGTTGTGGGCCTGCCGGTCTTAAACCAACTGTGACCATGATATCAAGTCCGTTGACAGACTTCTCGAACACGTGGGTTGAACGTCAGGATTCACTGCCACGGAATTATTTTTAAAAACTCTTAAATGTAAAGGGAACCACAATAAATGTCATAATTTGAACCCATATTATAAAACTATTTGGTTATAATTTCTCAGTTTACACTTCTCTAGTGGAATAACGATGAGCAGAGTGAAAAAATTGAGGTTCCTTTATCTAAACTATCCGCTTCAACATTTATGAACAGTACTGATTCCAAGCAGCACCTTCCCCGAGTTCATGCGTATGTTTATTGTAAAGAAACTTAAATCAAAAAGTATGCGTCGACAAGTTTTTGACACTTTTGCATTAAAACAAGTGCAGCGTAGTGGAAAAATTACAACAAAACACAAAAATGTCCGTGCAAAAATTCCTAAAATGTGTACCGAGTCATTATTTCGACATGGTTCTTGACACAGTAAATCATACTCGAAACGCTTTAAACATGCTTACTGAACATTCCAAGTCCAAGTTCATGTGAAACCCTTTTCTAATACGATTCATCACTTATAAAAATGTTCTACTTCAGTTCGGCGGCGAACCACGGAGAGCCTGACTCTGCTCCGTGAATGTCACTACACTAGCTGCCTCTTCTTTGACTTGCAACATGTCGCTTTCCCGAAGCAGACACACCTACTCTATTATTACAGAGTATATACAGGTAAAGGCTGTTCGCGATCAATTAGGCACTTTTGAAAGTCCTGCTTGAGATCTGCTTTTATGTACGTTGTGTATCCATCCGCCTTATGTAAAAATAACATAGCCATGGGCCTCATCACTTTATTCATGCGTCGGTAAAATGAAACTATGAAAGTATTAAGAAAGTAAATACTTGACAAATCTGCTCATTTTTACAACTTGATGCATTAAAAAAAGGAAAAAAACAGAAAACGAAAGAAATAATTTTTTAAGTTATCACAAATAGTTACCTAACACTTTTTATTCGACGTTAAGATATGGAACCACTTTCCACCCATCGTTACCAACTTTACTGGACGAATGTCACTCAGTGTGCCCATTAAAATATATGCATGCAAAGGCAGTGACTCTCTTCTAAGGTTCATTTCTTAAGTGCTCACTTTATCGTGAACAGCCTTTAATTCAAATACTAGTTGCTAAACGGATGGTAGGAAATTTGACTCCCGTGAAATATTGTGAATGCCATCGCACGAGCTGGAAGACTCTACGAAGCACAGTTAGGCATCAGTGATGTTTCCTGTTTGTTAGTTCAGCCTCAAACATTTGTTTGAAATGCAATGCACTTGCATTCAAACACACGAGAAAATTTGCATACGTTACGAATGGAAAAATTTCAATACCTCGCGTAAGTCCCAGTCACGCTGCAAAAATTTTCCGTCGAACAATCTCAAAGAACGTTGGACAAAGAAAGATGCAAGGTTGTGACGTCACCTAAACTTAAATAGCACCGCCATGTTTGTCCCTGAAAGTTGGATGGCTCCAGTTGCCATCAAACATTTTTTTTATACTGAGCCAATTTTAAAATTTCTTTCATGTTTGACGAGTTGCGAGTCAATTATAATCGTACGCAACAAAAACGGTCATTTCCTATTCCATAAAACTTTAGAAAGGCGAAGGATAAGCGGAAGGCAAATAAGGTTACGATGATGATTAACTTATGCAAGCTCGGTCTGGACATGGGGGCTCTCGGAAGTGGACCTTGCAGAATAATAAGTAGTACAAAAATCACGAGGCAATAAACATTATCAAGCTAAAAAATATCCGGATTTAAGGTTACAGAAATGGAAACGAGGTAAAGTAACACACAATCAAAAACACATTATAACCTTTTTCATATTCCTAATAAAACAAATAGCAATAAAATTATAAAAACCAAATTGAGATGAAAAAGATTAATGTTTCGTTTAGTACTTGCAAATAATTTTTTGTGTTTAGTATTTGGAAGAAATAAATCAAAGCAGACATCATAGTCTGTCTTAGAAAGGTTGTTGAAATCAAGAAAATATCAAACATACAAATACCATAACAACCTATTCTTATATTGTTGTTGGAATTATGTCAATTTCTTAGACACGATAAAGTCTTTGTCGATGTATTCTTTATTCACTGCACTCCAAACAATGAAAATAACGGTGCTCATCACACATAGGACGCTGGCAGGATTCGCAGATCGGTTTTGCTGTGCGATCCTTGGCTCTTGGGCAGAAGTGGCACCTTTGTTTTCTGTCCAAAGTAGCAGACCCCACTGGAGTTTCAGATTGAACACGAAGTATGTTGGAGATCATCACTCGAAGATTCCTCCTCAGTGTTGGAATGTGGAGTCTAGATTGCAAGAATAGCTCGATGAGAGACATACCTAACTCTTGTAGAAACATTCGTTGTTTCAACTTCTTATTCTCAGCCCTCAAGTTGTATAGTACCATAGCATTGATAGCATTCTGGTCCATCATTCCATACCAGATCCTTAGTGGCCAACGATTACACACTCTGATGGAGGAATCTCTGGTTTGTTACTTCTGAGTGTACCTACCATTGTAAAATTGTATGTAGTGAGCATTTGCTGGGAAAATGGCACAGAACTGAACCAGTTATCTACTGTAATGTTGCATCCTGTTCCGTGGATGGGCTCACTAAGTTTCCTTACGTAGTATGTCGGTACCGGCTCATTATCAGTGCTAAACTTTCCACAGTATAGTATGGCATTGATCATATATGTGGTTCTTGCATCGTTCTTCATAACGATTTTCACGCCATATTTATCAGGTTTTGGTGCCATGTAAGTGCGAAATCCACAGCGACCTCAAAATCCCATAAGTTGCTGTCAATTGTACAGTACTCGAAAGATGTGTAAAAATTCCTGCAATTTGCAACGAACATTTCACAAACATCTCTGACAGCTGCCATATTATCAGTTTATTTCCTCTGTGGTCTCGTGGGTTTGTCATCAAAACGGAAACAAGTCCCTAAAATATGAACCGGTTTTCATTCATTGTTGCTCTGTAGACAGCTTCCAAACTCGTAAGACCATAACTCACGTGTGTGCCTGTAACTATTCCTTTGCACACCTGCTAAGTAAAGTAGGCCTAAGAAAGCTTGTAGCTCTTCAATTGTGCAATCATGATGGTAGGTCTGAGGATTGCTGGCACCCTGTGTTTTTCTACTTATTTCTTCATTAGTTCGGTGTAATACTTCATTCAAAATATTGCCAGTAATCAGTATTTTCCACGATTCTAAAGGAGTTGTTACATCCTTAGCTGACCCCCGTGCACCAGGCAAGTGAGTAAATGAATTTCTTCTGAGAGATCTTCCTCGTCTCTGGGGTTCTACAGTACTCCATTGATATCCTCGCTTACCTTGAACCGAAGCAATATTTCTGATCCTAGCTCCAGTTATAGGCCTATCGTCTGCATCTTCTTCGGCAAAACTAACTTCATCAGACTCCTCGGATTCTTCTAAAATATAGTCGGGATCTTGATCTGAATCATCACCACCAAAAAGAGATTCTTCATAACTCTCACCTTCATCATACAACAAAGATCGCATTACGTCATAAAAGAGAAATAGTGGACTGTTTTTAGAACTAGAACTAGCCATTATGTAAATATTTGCGTGAAAACTGCACTCAAATAACGCCAAAATAAATTATTGTATGTTAGAAACACTGCATACACTTACATACGTGGTCACCACACTGGGGTCCACGGAACCCCGAGAAGAATTCCAACCTCTCTGTAGCAAGCAACTGAAGCACAATGTGGTGAATCATCACACAAACGTTTAGGGGATGCAACCAACTGAATTTACCCGTAGGAGAAAGATTCCCTACACCTACATTAAAAGAGGCGGTGCTAAAAGAAATTTTACTGAGGTCTGGCAAACCCCAATGTTGTGACGAAGGGTTAAGTGTTTGAATTTTTAAAAAATCTAAAATGAGTTTTCAGGTATTTACATAGCCAACTTTTCGAAGCAAAGACAATTACGATATCTTATCGGGTTACTAAGCTGTTGATGAGTTTTCGAAAACACATTTTACCCATTGTCGCCCTCCAAGAGGTCGGATTTCCAAAAAAAAATCTCTTTAATTTGTTTTTACCTTTATAGGTAGCCTTTTGAATCAAAAAAAGAATAAGGAAATCTTATCATGGTAAAGCGTTGTTAAGCAGTCTTTGAAAATATATTTTATAGCTTTTTCGCCCTCTTAAGCGTTGAATTTTTAAAAAAATTCTGAAATTTGTTTTTAGTTTTTTCACAGGATACCTTTTGAAGCTAAAAGCACAATGAAGTTTTATTATGTTAATGAATTGAGTAGTCCTCTAAAACACATATTACCAACATTTCGCCCTCTTAGGGGTTGAATATTGAAAAATCCTTTCCTACTGGGTGCCTGCATTCTAAGGGGAAGCCATCCTTAACTTTTCATTCTTCTGCGCCCAGTGTGAGACAGTCAGTCAATCATCCGTCAGTCGGAGCACTTCATTTTAACTTACAGAGATGATGACCACCTTTGCTTAAACGAAAAATTTCATGGCCATCTTTAATCTTAAAATTGTACTGTCAAATATATCTGGAAGATAAATTTTGACTATGTGACAGGTTCTTTACACATAAGTGTGAAAAATATTAAAGCAGCATTCACATAATCATAATAAGCGCACATACATTTTCACATTTGGAAGTGGTTCTTGTAATTTTTAATAGCTCACCAATATTCCCATCTTGTAAAAACATTTGCGACGATTTGGGATGTACGGAAGAAAGAACATGGCACTAAACTCGTTTTAAGGGATGTTAGTCGCATCCAAAGTAGCTACATGTTAACTGGCTATTATTTGCCATAACGTATGCCAAGATGGAAGTTTCCACTTGAAGTTTCTAGATACTCGAAAGGGAATGGAAGCATTGTGCTCTCGCCATCATCAATAAAATTTTTAGAAGAAAAATGCTAAATACCTGGTGACTCCACTGCTAACGAACGCATAAAAGAACCATCAACTCTCTTAAAATCTCTCTTATCACCGTTTGTTACATAACCAGAGGGATACGCGTAGCGACACGACACATTCCAGAGTTTAGCGAGATGTTAAGCAAACATGGTGTACGTTAACACTAGAATAAACATCATTCTCGTAAAACTTGCCTTATGTGCAAAATCTCCAATTAAATTGCTGTGTGTCTACATGTATCGCGAAATGCAGTGTTTTTCAGTACGACCTGCAACGCCCTCTTCCATACTTATTCCACACTGCCCCCTTCCCTTCTCGTTTAATTTCGTATTGCGAAGGTCGACATGTCCAAAACAAAATGCACTCCCAACGAATTGCTTGCCATAAAAGGTACGAGCGTTCTACTACTCTAGATTAAAGTATCGAAGTTTTGAAGACTTAAGAGTAAGCAGTAGCTAAAATGCGAGCCAAAAGAAGCAATGTTAATTTTAATGTAATGTTTTAAGAATTTTTAAGTACAAAGTTAATAAGAGCTACAGTATCTTGAAGCCGCTGATGCAAAGAAATGAACATGTTCTAATCTCAATTTAATGTCGTGAAATGTTATAATAAAGACATAATTTTGATAATGGCAATTCCTGTGAAACTGCCTAAAAAATCGTGCTCAGCTGCCTCTCGTAGTAAATGTACTAGCGACTCTTTTATGCTGTTTTAAATAATACATTCAATAAAATTTTTTGTGATATATCACAAATTGGTACTATGAAGAGTATCCCCGAAATTATTACAACTTTTTAACTAATGTTAGCTATTTCAGTAGCTTCTGGAGATAGTGTGTTTTCGAACCAAGCCGAGGCATCTTAACTGCAGACCTTATCTGCTGTTGGGGGCCACGATGGCTGAGCGGTTAGCCTGCTCGCCTCCCACCACAGCAATCTGGGTTCAATCCCCGGCCGGGTCACTCCGGATTCTCGCATGTGGGAATCGTGCTGGACGATGCCGTTGGTCGGCGGGTCTTCTCGGGGATTTCCCGCTTCCCGCCCTTTAAATACGGCGCTGCTCCATACTCATATCAGTCACCCTCATCAGCTCTCAAGACCTCGATGTTAAGAGTCGTCCAAATATCTTCACTCACTTATCTGCTGTTCTCATCACTCGCGACCGCAACCAGTCGCGCAGGGAAGATGGGGAAAGGGTGATATGACTTACAGGAGAAAGCTAACTGTACAGTTCTTCAAAAATCACTCTGTTTAGGAGCCCGACTATATGTGAAGAACTAATTTAAAAAGTAGAATAGACACCATACGACCCTGGATACATTCCAGCAGCGGATCGACACACTTCATATCACCCACATTAACCTCACAAAGTCTATCTTAGCGAACTAACAATAACCCTACTATTTCCAGCCCTAATCCATTAAAAGTAATTATTTTTATCCTCCGCGAGTGTCGCATAGTTTTCTCCAGGCCCTCGCCGCTTTGCCTGGTTTTCTATGCCCCTTACTAGACCCTTCTTCTTTCGGGGTGTGCGCATGGTTACAATTGAGGCCATGGCACTATAATCCTGCATAGCCGCGATGCATGCGCCCATTATAAAAATTAAACCCGACCTAAGACGTAAAGGGCTTGCCCTGAGACGCATCCCACTCTCCAACCGACTTAGCTACTAGCATGCATGCCGGAGGGGCACACAGAACTGTGAAGGTGCTCACGCTGGCGTAGCGGGATTTGGGGGCTCGCCAAAAAAAAAAAAAAATTGGAACGAAGATCGACGAATCGGAAATCCAGAATCGTGAAATTTCGTAGGTGCAACACTTTTACATTGGAAACAAGATCTAACTGGATCATGGTTCGAAACTAGGATCATTCGATCTCGGATCGGGGAAGACATTGGTGCAACCGGGCATTAGTCATTCAGTCAGGTTGTTCTGGCCACAGAAACAAATAGCCGGAGAGAAATGTATTTTTTAGTACACAAAGTGTTTCCGTGTTTTTATAACCATTGTTTATTCTTTCGGAGTCTCACATGATAACATATAGACTGGAGTCAAACCATACTGGTTCTAAGCATTCTTTAAAGTATTTCTGCATATAATAATGTTCGCATTTTTGTATTAAATCTTAACAGTGAGTTATGGAATGGATAGCAATCTGCATATCTGATAGTAAACAAGACGCGCGTTCCCCGGAATTGTGCGCTGTGGAGTCGTGGTTCCATCTCTCTTCTCTCCTCTCTCCCACTCCTCTCGTCTGACGAAGAGTAGAGTGCGGGTGCAAGGTCCGTGTTTAATGTGCGCTCTAGGAACTTGCCTATCCGCCACGCTGGCGCCGTCGAGTGTCGCCTAATCTATGACGACGCGCGCCTTGCTTAAGCCGCGCGCCAATAACTTTCACGGCACTTTTTTTCCCCCAATTGCCGTGTTTGCCGCTCAAACCTGTCGCTATCTTTACGAGACCTCAATTCGACGATTAGCGGCTAACACCACCTTTGCTCGTGGCAGCTAACTACCAAGTCATTCTGCGTAGGTGGCTCTTTTGTTCCACGAGGCAGAACTCTAACCACGTACACGTACTCTAACCACGTACTCGTAACAGCGTTACGCGGTAGATCAAACTTTTATCCGTATTTGCTTTGACTCTGTCCATATTCGCGATTGCGTATGGATGACTTTTTATCTCATGTCTCTTACAATTGTAAAGGTTGTTCACGATAAGGGGAGCACTTTTGAACTCAACCTTAGAAAAAAGTCACTGCTCCCAACTGCATATATTTTAACTGGTGCACTGTATGACATGCGCCCAGTAAAGTTGGTAACGATGAAGGGAATGTAGTTCCGAATTTTAACGTTGAATAAAAAGTGTTAGGTAACCATTTGTGATAATTTAAATGATTTCTTTCGCTTTCTGTTTTTTTTTAATTCATCGAAATGCAGAAATGAGCAAATTTTGTAAAATATTTACTATCTTATCAATTTCGCAGTTTCACTTGACCGACGCACGAATAAAATGATAAGGCCCATGGCAATGTTAATTTTACATAAGACGTAAGAATACACAACGTGCAAACAAGTAGATCTTAAGCAGGGCTTTCAAAAGTGCTAATTTTACCGTGAACAGCATATGCAGTCATTTTACATACATGTATTGAGAATTCTGAACTGAACGTCAATCATGATGGGGGACAGATTTTTCGTGGAAAAAACTTGCGGCAACATATTCTAGAAAACACTGTTATCTTATTATTATTATTATTAGATGGTGAATTTATGATAAAATTGTATATATATGGTCCTTGCTCAGTACTGTACACACTCGGCGCACGCAGCAGGAACCAGTAGCCAGTGTGAAGCCGGGAGAAACTGAATGTATTGCGGTCACTCACGAGAGAGGCGAGGGACCCATTACACACGTGCTGTGACGTCAACTGCACTACTAAGTCTAAGTGGCCGATATGTAAACTAACAAAACAATTAGGTACAGCATAGAGCAAAAGACAGCTTACCTTGCAACAGTTCACCACACGTCTGCTAGCGTCAAGGTTGTTAGAGAGGTGGTTTTGGCGGTATCAGTTCCTCAGATTATAATCTCAAATGTTTGTTTCCTTTTATACGAATACTTGAGGATACTACCTACCGACTGACAGTTGCAAAATTTAAAAAGGAAATCCCAATTTCGCCTCAGTTCGTTAATTCTGAAGATAGGCGTTTCAAACAACTGTATTTTTCACGTATGTTTCATGAGAAGATCCTTACGAGCGTATGTTATCAATATACATAGGAAGTATTCACTTTTTCTGTAAAACATCAATTTTAAAAAGTCCTGGAAAAAAAGGCTATACGTGTTATGGAAACCTTCTCTGTAGGGACCTTCTAAAAAAAAAAATAAACTCGTGAATAATGGATTTCGTTTGAAACACCTATCTTTAAAATTAATGCACTGAGCGAGTAGATTTATACAGAACGTTCACAGATGCTGTTATTGAACTTTTTTCTTAGTAACGTTGGCTCTTAGCTTTACTCTGTGGCTATTTCCACTTACATTATTGTAAAGGCTGTTCACGGTACAATAAGCACTTTTAAAAGCCCTACCTAAGATCTAATTCTATGGACCCTGTGTATTATTCCACCTTATGTAAAATTGACATTGTCATGGGTCCCATCACTTTATTCGTGCGTTGGTCAAGTGAAACTCTGAAATTATTAGAAAAGTAAATATTTCACAAATCTGCTCTTTTTTTACATTTCGATACATTAAAAATCACAAAGCGAATTAAATGATTTACTTTATCACAAGTGGCTACCAAACACTTTTAATTCGACATTAAGATATGGAACAATTTCCCATCCATCGTTACTAACTTTACTGGTCGCATGTCACTCAGTGTGCCCGTCATAATATATGCAGGCAGGGGCAGTGACTTTTTTTCTAAGGTTGATTTAAGAAGTGTTCCACTTTATCGTGAACAGCCTTTAGGATGATGTCATGTGAAATACTGTGATCGATGACGCCACAAAAATGTTGACATTTGAAGGTTCAATTTTTTTTGTGCTAGAAAATTGATGATATTTTAAATATATGTGATGAAATAAATAGTCTTGTATAGAATTTGTTTCCTTTCTTTAATGATGTGGTCTGGAGAGGGTTAATAGGATAGCACTGTTTAAAATCTCCGTACATTCGTGGAGTGTTACTACGGAAAATTTATTTTCGATATACGGAAACGCAATTCATAATGAATAAGAATGGAAGTGAGTTTATTGAATACATATTACGGGTCAGCTCCGTATTTCCTAGAACTTCGGGTTTTGGGAACGAACAGTGCCGAGTCTACACTACACGAAACTTTCTTCGTAATTGTAACCAGAGAAATATCGTTTCTGCGGCAGTCACGACATCACGCCACGTACGCCCCGGTTGCACCATCGTGGTTCGAAACTCGGTCCGAGATCGGATCTAAGATCAACACAGAAAACTGTTGCACCATTCGAGTTCAGAGCTAGACTGGAGACCGAGATGAAGTTCATTTCGAACCGCCGAAATTGGCGGTTCGAAATCTCGATCCGAGATCAGCAGCCATCGTCGACAAATATAGTTTGAAAATACGCCAACAGATAGAACTACGTTCGATTGTTTTCTTGGGAAATTAAAGCAACATTATACGACTTGAATATTATTCAGTAAAATTCGTACAACAATAATTCACTTAAAACAGATAAAACATCGCACAACTAGTTCTATCTATAGTGAAAAATGCGCCTACTTCCATGACGTCATATATTACGAACCAATAGCAAAATTTGTCGCATACTTAATCTCGATCTCTCACTTTGGAACCAAGATCGACTAATCGGAAATCCAGAATCGTGAAATTTCGTTGGTGCAACACTTTCACATTGGAACCATGATCAAACTTGATCCTGGTTCGGAACTAAGGTCATTCGATCTCGGATCGGGGAAGATGTTGGTGCAACCGGGCATTAGACCTTGTATTCCTTCAAATATTGAAAAGTAGCGTCAGGAATCTCTAACAGTTAACAACTCTTACAATACTCAGACATCACTAAACTGAAAAAGTTATGAACGCCACATCTGCAGAAAAAACATATACCCTGCACTGTTACAAGCGATCGTAGGTTAGTGGTAGGGATCATGCTGGACCCCAATTATTTTGATTCGTGTTCAAATCTCGTTCCAGAACAAATTATTTTAGCTTTATAAAATTTATTTTTTATACACCTGCACTACAAAAATTGAATAATTTTTCCTGGGTGTCTTCTTTTTGTAAACTGTAAGTACAGAAAAAATTAACTACCTCAGTGAAATTTATGGACAGTCCTTTATTGAAACAGATTTGTGTTCGTAATTTTACGGAGGGTTATAAAGCATTTTCCCGTGTAAAATGTCGGCATTTTTTTTAACGGTGCGGGAAGGATCTGGGAAGCTCAATACTTGGGGCCGGCGCTGGAATTCATCAGGGATAATGATCAAACATCACTTCGCGTCGAACACACGACCTCCCGTATTTCAGTCAGCCACGCTATACTGCGTGACTCAGCACACCTGGCCACACAAATAATCAAACATTGTCCGCGACACCATTATCTCTAAGTATAATAAATGTTTCTTGACGTAAATTACCTTTAGTACCAGCCTGAGTTCGTGTCTCCCTTGACTTGCAGGTTATGCGGTTGTGATGAATGATACTGCACAGTTACGCTTGGCCAAACGTTCGGGCACTGTAAAATAAGTCACTTTCATTCACGAATTTATCAATAGAACACAGATTAGTTTAGCAGCCTACTTGAATCGAACGTGACCTGGCAACAAACAATTTTAAACTTTCATGACTAGCCAACTTTTTCGAAATATTTCATTCGTATTATATTCTGTGCGATTGTTATTCAATACAAAAATGCAATAAACCGCACTAGCTCTGAAACGCAGATGCCATGAAATAAATTAACTGTAAAAAACCTTTTAAAATCAATATTTTATTTATGAATGCACTTAAAAGATAAATATTAATTATAGTAGTGGTTACAAAATGTGTAGAAATTGTAAGACCTGGACGAACAGTAGTAATAAACTTTACTAAAAATTAATATTTTTGTATCAATTTATATTTAGTATAAGAGCTTTGCGCAAATAGTTAAGAGCCTTAAGCAAGATATATGCTTACTACGCTTACGCAAGTGAGGTATACGTTCTATATTACGAATAGTTACGCGCCTTACGCAAGATATGTGCTTACTAAGCTTACGAAAATGAGGTATACGTTCTGTATTGCGAATAGTTAAGAGCTTTACGCACGATATGTGCTTACTACGCTTACGCAATTGAGGTATACGTTCTATATTGTGAATAGTTAAGAGCCTTACTCAGGATATGTGCTTACTACGCTTACGTTAATTATACATACGTTCTATATTGCCAGGGAAACTTGCATACAGGCTGTTCACGGTAAACTGAGCACTTTTGAAAGCCCTCTCATTTGCAATAATAGTCAATAAATATATTTCATTTTAGCCATAGACGTTAACTTCCGAGTGTGGTGGAATCTACATGCTTGGTTTATTACTTATATGGCAATATTTATTTTGAAATGTGGTTAAAGGACAGAAAATGGCGGAAATAAAATGTAACTAGGACCTCAAAAGTGCTCACTTTACCGTGGACAGCCTGTATGCAAGTTTCCCTGGCGGAAGGAACTTCTCAATGGGCGCGCAACTTAAGGCTGAGTTCCTTACGTTCGACAACGTATGTCTTGTTGCCTCACCACTTGCTTCTTATATCACATTCTGAACTATAAGAATCGGTAATTCGTTTGTAATCAGGACTAAGACCCACTACCCTGAACCTTGTAATCTTCGATAGGTTGAATAAGGGGACCTGCCATGATACAACATGGAATTAATATCTAAAACAGCTGACTGGCAAACCAGTTGCGAGCTGTCCCGCTTTTATGAGTTCGCGACGGGTATGCTTTTAAAAATATTATGGGACATTCAACGACTCTCGGAATTCCGACACTGCCTTGTGTACCATTAAAAATAACAAGTCCATATTCAATAAAATAAACTAAATCATTAAATAAAAATAAAATGCCTAAAAAGACAATCTAATAATAAATAAACAACTTAGTAAAATATTACATAATGAATAACGCCAAAGAATAACTCAAAGTACAACAATACATTTTCAGGCCCACAAGCTGATATTTTATTTAAATGATTTAAGTTAAACAAATATCAATCTACATATAAAAATAATTAAATTCAATGGAAATCAACGAAGAAATAATTTATAAATATTCACGTAAATAACCAACTAAATCGTTTACTTGCGATATCATGTATACGCACCTTCCACTCCTATAGCGCCAACTGACAACTACATCAAACAATTATCCACCAGCTGACTAAGATGTCGACTTCAACGCACGGGTGCCACTAGTACACTGTGTCAACAACTCTGAGATTACCAGCCCCGAGACCCAGTGACCAATACACTAGAGTAAATATATGTCAAGAGATGTGTAGTGTAACGTTATCGTAGTAAACAAGACGAGGTGGGACTTATCGACATGCTTCTTTCTGCGAATTGTCTTAAACGAATCATTTTACCGTGCGATTTCATCAGTGCGCACATTCTTATCTAAAAGTGGGCTGCGTGTACTCGTATCGCAAAATACTGGCACAAACACATAGTTATTCAGTCTATATACCACCATTGTTTCTCAAAAAAAAAAAAAAAAAAAAAAAAAAAACTTTATCGTAATTAACGAATCCGTGTTATCGACAACAGACATGGCTAATGCGCGAATGTCTACCCGTGTGTCTGGCAAAGAGTTGGGTGTTCAACATCAAAATTATCACAATTTAATTTTTTTTTTTTTTTGTCTCGATTTCAGCTCAGCGTCTCGACGACAGTGGGACCACGATACGTAACGAGCTACTAGTCCAATCAGAAGCGAGGAAGGAAGCGACCATGGCCTGCATGCGGTAAGGAACCATCCGGAAATTCGCCTGGAGTCATTCAAGAAATACACGCAAAACAAAAACCAGGATGGTCGGACCGGGAATCGAACCCTTGATACATCCTCGCGTGAGCAAGTGTGATACCATTGCCCCACCTCGACCTGCGACTCACTGAGAACAAACAACTAACGCCCAAGACATTCTTTATCGACCTCTAGCAACAGTACAACAACGAAACTTAATTTCAGGGTAAAAGAGAGAAATAACTAAATAAAAACCATACATGTGTGGGCTGTTCACGGTAAATCGAGCAGTTTTGAAGCCCTAGTTCATTTTTCCTTGATATATTTTTTATCCTTTAAACCACCCTTTTAAATAAATAGTTTAGTGTTTAATCAATAAACACAGTGTGTATATTCCACCTCACTCGGAAGTTAACGTCTAAGGGTAAAATAAAATATATTTATTGACTACTAGCAGGCCAGTGCTACTTCGCTAGCATGATATTTAGGACTTTGAATCAATCTAGCAACTTTTCTTGGGAAGGAAAGGATGACAGCCCATAGGAAAAAAGAAGAAGAAATTAAGGGATTTTTTTTTATTATGCAACAATCCTAAGAAACACTTAACCCAGTGCCTATTTATATCCCTGATAATCATATCGCTCTAGCCACTGCGGCCCCATTTGAAATATATATATATATATACTACTAAGTCACTACGGCCCCACTTGAAATAGCTCTAGCCACTGGGCCACTACGGCTCCTGGGAACGAAAGGAGGACAGCCCATAGATAAAAAAGAAAGGAGAAATGACGGAATTTTTTTTAACAATGCTTTTTTATACAGTACTCAATTCTAAGAATAGCTTAATCTAGTACATATTGTCCATTCCCCATTGGAAGCAAATTTATCGGAGCCCTGCTAAATATCTACTTGAAGGCCCGTTTCGTATCCTTCCGCCAAATGTAAACAAACATTGCCATGTGACTGCCATGTAGTATCTGTCAAAATCAATGTTTACATTCCATTGTGTGTATACATATGTTCGTATACTTTCGCTACACCTAAAAATAAACATTGAAATGTGACTTCTACTTTTATACCTGTCAAATGTGTTGTTTACTGTTTGCGGCTTTTCAACTAATTCTGTCATATCCCAAAAACCATTCCGTACGAATATTCACAGTTTAGGCATCTAACATTATTTAGGTCACCTTTATGGCGTTTTAAAAATGCCTAAATTAAAGACAATTCTTATGGTTATTTTACATTAACATATTTGTTTTCCACGACGTAGCTTAATACATGTAATGCACGTTAGTATTTTGCCGCGACTGTGTTTTACACTGATACAACTGCGAGGTAAAGGGCTGTATTAATTGTAATTATCCTTTTGTTATTGATATGTGTTGGGTCATTTCTCTAAAAGGACAGCCTCAGTTGGAATAAATATTAAAACGAAGGAACAACCAGTTGAAAAGGCACATTAAATTCAAGCATGCAACTCGTGATACACATTTTGGTCGTACGAACTTTAAAAGATAGCGGTGAACATGCACACAAATAAGCCTATGATAACTTTTATTCCGCTCATATTTCTATGTATTGCTACTTACTGTTTATTAGGTTTATTGAAATGTATCGGGCTGGGCTTGAAATTTTTCTTCTGGAATTGTGGCAAATTACGCTACACGACAGTTTTTCAAACCCCTTAGGGCAAAGGTACAACGTTGTGATAAATAAACAGACGTGTATGTAAATAAATAACTTCGTCATAAAAACAGTTCACATTTAAAACGCATAAATAGTGTTAATCTAATATTTGAAATCACGCACACGCACAGGACCAGCGTATCGACCGCGATTCACAAAGACATGCCATTTCACAGACGCAATGATTAACGGAACACACGTCACAGTACATTTATTACTGCCGTGGAAACACAGATTTATCACAACATCGTAACTTGTCTAGGTAGGTTTAAAAAACACAACGTCTACAAACGTGCTGTATTAATTTGAAGTATTTTTCGGAGTAAGAATAATTTACGTATCGTTTGACAAAAAGCAACACGTCGTGTCATGGCTCGCCACGTCTGCCAACTTCACTAGATAACTGCCCCGCCATTATATCTAAATATATTAAAATACGTATTCAAACATTAAAACCTCTTTTCAGTTGTAAATTACATATTCAAAAATCATTATTTTGCTGTAATAAGTATGAAACATGTTACAATTGAAAAGATGTATAATTTCCTTGCTTACTAGCGAAGTGAAATTTCTCGAGTGTGAAAGAGACGAAGAAAGATAAAGAGGACGACAAGCCACGCCAGCAGTTTTTTAATTGCTTTCTCATTCGATAAAACAACACCGTACAATTACGGCCTACTCACAATATTTTCCGCTGTTCTAGACTGTAAAAATGTGATATGTTGCCATCGGGGCTACTTAAATATTAAAATATTTCGATAGACACCGTTTAATTAACAAATAGTATACTAAAAAAGAGGTTAAAATCATATTTTAACTGTGACCTATTTCTTACCGATCGTTGCCAACACATCGCTGCACTCGCTGTTGTTAATTCATATTTAAAAAATAAATAAATAATACAAGTTATACAAGATTTTAAGGCAAAGGTTCATTTATTCAATAATACAGTACTCTAAAGTTAACCACATAGTTATATATTTGTGGAATACAGGTTATTGAAAAAACAGGTGACATGTAATGCCTACCTAGAGTTTTTTTTTCAAAGGTTGATTTTCATACGTCGTTTCCAATCGGGAATTGACTATATGTACTTCCTCATCATCATTTTTTTCGGAACCGTTTGAGATATCTCGATGAAACAAAGACTAAGTTGGTCCTGTCTATAGACTTTGTAAATTTGATGTCAATACGTTCAGTGGTTTTTGAGTTAAATCCGGTCGGACAGACATACACACAGATAGGCAGATAGACAATTAACATTAGATATGGCTGAGTTATCATTTATACTATATGAAAAAAATAATTAAAAGTTGAAAATTCGAAAATCACAGTCAAATACTTCTGTGATATTTAGTAGTATAGATATAGATTATTCCAAATGAGAGGGCTTTCAAAAGTATTCAATTTACCGTGAATAGCCTATACCTGGCATTGAGATAAAAAAAAAAATACGCGAAACAGAGTAGGCTTGTTCTCGGCGAAGGACCTAGAGAGGATCGTCAAGACGACTATGCATTTAGGGAAGGAAAAGCCGTCAATGGTGCAGCTGTACACACTCCACAAAGGATCCGATCGAGATGACAGGAGGGAATCCTTTGAAGATTGAGGAGGAACAAAGCTCGAGATAGTCGGTAAGTGGAGAAAGAAAATGATAGGACAACATGGTTGTGATAGAATGACATGCAGAGGAGCAGAATTCCCCGACTTATGTCATGAGAGCGGTGAAAACAAGCTCAAAAAGAGTCGCATATAATCACAAGAAAGAGATGGAATGGACAAGAGAGAGAGAGAGAGAGAGCAGAAGAACTGACCTGGATGCAGAAAATCTTATCGAAGGAAACAATCGATATGTGCAGGCAGACAAGCGCCGAAGGGTGGAGGGGAGAGATAGGAAGAGAGAAAGAGATAGGGAGAGCGAGAGAGAGAGAAGATACCATGGTGAAACGAAGAGTGAATACATCGATAAGAGAGATTTATTCACGACGAAAAGAAAGTGGTAGCAAAAAAGGTAGCCATAACATTTAAGGGAAGATACTTAAGAGTACAGAATTTGCATGAAGATACACGACCAGGCGGCTTAAAGATAACATGACGTACATAAAACAGAGAGTAAGAAATTGGAGGGAATTAACGTAGGAAATTGAAACTGCACGAGGATAACACAATAAATATGAAATTACAGAACGGCTAAATGAGAAGGGTGTAAATACACTTCATTAGGAATGAAAGATGATAATGGTAATTGTGTCAGAAATAGAGCAGGCATTAAAGAAGTCTTGAACATTTTCTATCACCCGCTGAAGAGGGCACAAGAATAGGACAAGAAAGGACAGAGATGTGAACTACATCGGCATTTGCTCAATGTAGCTTTTAACATTAGCGACACGAATCGTTGAAGCTGTATGCATAAAATTCTTAGGTCCGGTAGAACGAACCATAATTATTTACTCACCCATTTAAAAATCTCTGTCGAAGTTAAACTTGCGTTCTTCCTGCATCCACGTCACTGTTAAACAGAGTTACTGTTCACACGATAAAGTGAGCACTGCCCCTGCCAACTAATGGGCGCACTGAGTGATATTCACCCGGTAAAGTTGGTAACGATCGATGGCAAGTAGTTCCATATCTTAACTTCGAAAAAAAAAAAAAAGTGTTAGGTAACCGTTTGCGATATCATAAATTATTTCTTTAGCGTTCTCTTTTTTTTTTAATGCGTCTAAGTGTAGAAATTAGAAGATTTGTAAAATATTTACTCTTACTAATTATTAGACTGTTCCGCTTGACCGACGCAAGAATAAAGTGACGAGGCCCATAACAACGTTAAGTTTACATAAGGCGAAAGAATACGTAACGTGCATACAAGTAGATCTTAAGCAGGGCTTTCAAAAGTGCTCAGTTTACCGTGAACAGCCTATAACAGCACTCATTCATTACGCCTACTATACTGAAAGAAAATCGAACAAAATATTTGTTTGTATAGGGCAAAATATATATTTAGTTGCCCTAACAAAATATATTTTTTGAGCAAACAGAATTTGAAAAGCAGCAAAATTACTTTTGTTCGTCTAACAAAATATATGTTTGAATAAACAAAATCTCTGTGTTGGACGAGAAATAATTAGACTGTGAACTAAATTTTTGTTGAATCAACTGTATATATTTGTTTGGCCACTCATTTGACTGCCTTCGTTCGAAAATACAGCTCGAGAGTTTGTGTGTATTTTGTAACAATTAGGGTAGTAACCGTGTTTGTTAGTGCATCTATTGAAGCTTAACAATCGTAGAAACTCACTAATAAAACAATGCAACAATAAACTGGCAAGCAAAGCTGTAAAACTTGAAATATTTATTTACGCACGTTGCCAATATTTGTAGTATATCTATTTAAAAGCTTTCAGGCAACATCAGTTGTCATATTAGCTGAGATTACTAAGGCGTAGCGCTCGGACGCAGGTGATGTAGGTTCGAAACGCGGTCGAAATTGTAAAATTCTTTATATCGGCCCTAACTCTTTCATGTGCGTGTAGCCAAACAAACATTTAGTAACACCAACCAAATCTTGCAGTTCGGGACAACCAGATGAGAACAACACAGTAATTCGGTTTCAGCAACAAAATATTTCATTGTCCCTGTACAAACAAATCATTTGGTTGCACCAAACAAATCTCGTTTGGTTTGACAAAACGTTTTTCTCGGCGCAGGCTTGCTAACTGTGGTGCAGCGTGTTCGAGATGCGGTTAAACCATACGTGATTTCTTCTAGTTCGAAAGGAACACTCTCCTAAGGCGACTCGAGAACGCAATGTGCCTAACTTCGCACGCAGTGAAACTATTTACTTCGATCTAATCAATTCAGACGAAAATTGCATTTCCATATTTATATTTGGAAACATCAATGACTGAATATACAGCACGTATTTAAATTACTGTCGCCGGATACGTGAAGTGGTTACTGGTGCAGAAAGAAGCAAGCGAGCAGGAGCCAACCAACATGGTGCGGATACCTCCTGCGCTGTGTGTGCCAGACAGTTTTGAAAGTGGAACACAATGAGAAAGCCTCACGTTGATAACAGGCGATAGTCCAGTTGCCAGAGGGTTGGCGGTTGTTGTTACGATTCGCCTACGGCAAAGACGATACACCAGCGCGGCGCACTGTGGATAGGAAGCGTGTGGCTGCGGTTTGTTTTTAATTTTACGTATGGCTTAACGTGTCGCCGACAGCGTGGTCGCTGTACACGATACGCTGTTCGAGCGATCTGTCGTGATAAAACGAGGGCGTTTCCGACTAGACGCCGTTCACGATAAAGTGAGCACTTTTGAAATCAACCGTAGAAAAAAAGTCACTGTCCCTACCTTCAAATATTTCAACGGGCGCAATGAGTGACGTGCGCCCGGTAAAGTTGGTAACGATGAAGGGAAAGTAGTTCCATATCTTAACGCCGAATAAAAAAGGTTAGGCAACCATTTGTGATAATTTAAATTATTTCTTACTCTTTCTGTTGTTTTTAACGCATCAGTGTGTTAAAATTAGCAGATATACTAAACGTTTACTTTTCTAATAACTTCGCAGTTTCACTTGACCGACACATGGATAAAGTGATGAAACCCACGGCAATGTTAATTTTACATAAGGCGTAAGAATACACAACGTGCATGTAAGTAGATCTTAAACAGGCCTTTCAAAAATGCTCACTTTATAGTAAACAGCCTGTAATGTTTAATGAGCCTTTTTGTAGCACGTGTGATATCTTAGAAGTGCTACTCCATCCTCATCTGGCGTGTGCTTTCTTTTCGCGCGCAAACATAATAAAGACACGTTTAATAGTTTCGTGAAAAATAGAACGTTTTTCGAACATACTGTAACCCAATCAAAGCAACAGGTACGCGACCACCTTTTAACCGAGCGCTTTCGGAACACACCTTCAAAATATTTCCCGGCCCGTGTAGGCTGAGTACGTTCGAAAACCCTACTGAAGATCCACAGTTTTGGCCCTTTTGTATCCTTCCAGCCGCACGTAAACTATTTGTATTGGAATTACGTGAAAATGTTCGTGTAGGCCGTTCACGGTTAGTCGAACACTTTTGAAAGCCCAACTCAAAATCTTCTTTTATACTAATTCTGTAACCTGCCGCCGTCGTGGGCCTAATGAACTTATGCATACTTCATTCAAGTGTGAATGTGAAATTATCAGTAACGTAAAGGTGTTGTTTGTACTGTAAGTGTACAGTGAAAAGAAATACTAACTTCACTTGCGACACTTGCAATAAAACGGTAATGCTTGGAACTATTCTACTTAATTTGTTGCCAACGTAACAGGGTGCCTGCAAGCCAGCGTGTGCAGCTTCACATACACAGTTGCGAGTAGTGGTTTTTCTTTTTTATACGTTAAATTTAAAAGTGCTTATTTACCTATGAAACGCCTATAATAAAACTCCCATTCTTCCTTAAACATAGATAATATGTACTAATTCTTTTTTACAAATATAAACACTGCACTTTGAAACGACGTTGCAACATGGGACTACTTTCCCTGCCGACTTCACTGTAAACACACCAGCCAGACAGGTAGAGTGCGCGCTGAATCGCGTGCAGACAGGCCACGTACGTTCTACAAAGGTTGATTTGAACAAAACTTAATAAACCTCGAAGCATTCAGAGTAAAGTTGACAGAGAATTTCGTAACGTTTCATGAGAAGTAACGTAACGGCAACCGAAATATGAAATATGTTTATTTGCGTTTCATTCTCAGTTCAGTTTTAACTTAAGTAACTGGGACGAATGAAGTCCTGTAACAGTTTGAAATATCACGTGCTCGACGCTCGTACACAGGTTAGGAGGTCCGTGGTAATGTTAATGTTTACGTGATGTTATGGGATGTAATAAAAAACTTAGTAGAGCTTTCAAAAGCGCTCATTGACGCTCACAGCTGCTGTATATTCGTAGAAGCGTTCACGAAGGGAAGAGAAGTTTTCAAATCACACTTTACTACACCAACGTAAACAAAGTGTGATTTCCAGTCGCAACATGGCTGCACATTGATGACAAATGTACTCTGTACTACGACACGTATTCCCAGTGTGTCCATATTCTTAGGGTTTGTTGTATTTAATATTTCACACCATACAATTAGTATTTAGATTGGGAACTAGTTAATCACAACGCACAAGATACGAGACATAAATGTATAGTTTGAAATATTAAATATAACGAACTATAACAATGGTGGAGGCTAGGGTTTTCCCCACTTTTCAGTAGCCAAGCTTGTAAGCTTTTATATAACCACAAGCTTATTCTAATAATTTAGTGAATCTTGCAAGTTCAAAAATTGAAAATCCGCCTCGCCCCAAAATCCCATCATTAAATAAAATAACGCAGTTCTAGTGCCAATTAAAAATAATTTATGACACATTTTTTCGCACTGTGCAAAATGTCTAAGTCATTAAAACGGCTTTAAATTTCAAAATAAACATGGTAACTTAACGGAATATAGTAAAGCATCTGTGTGCGACGGACTTGTTAGGAGATGTAGATATAACAACACACAACAATATGCGAAAAAGAAATCTTCAAGGGCTGCCACGAAACGGTGCTTGTAAAAACCGTCACGCGTTTGTCAATTATCATGCGAGATCGCTTCGACGTAGACAAAAGCATTTTTTACAGACCAATGTTTCTGAAAACATACTTCCCCGATACAGTTGGTTAAACAGAATAAACGACTGTGTCGAACTTTTTTATATGTACACACATACTTACCATCATTAAAATAACACGTTTGCCGATTTAAGTCCCGCACGCTGCACGACGAAGAAACTGCACACAAGTTCACTCAGTACCTTGCACGTAGAGGAGAGACAGCGTTTAATACACCGTTCAGCGTCACCCTTACCGTTTATTGTCACTCTCCCCAAAGCACACAAGTTCACTCAGTACCTTGCACGTAGAGGAGAGACAGCGTTTAATACACCGTCCAGCGTCACCCTTACCGTTTATTGTCACTCTCCCCAAAGTACACACAAAGAAAGCTTCTGTTGCGAAAATGCGAATCTTGTTACGTAAATCATTATATATCATCGATGAATGTATTTTATGTGCTTGCATCTAAAACAAGTTGTGGCATTTGTAATAAATTTTCATTTCAAACAAAAAACTCACTTGTTTTCTTTAATCATGAGTATCCACTGATATGTATGTCTTTCTTCGCACATAATTCGTTTGTCATTTCTTATATTTAGACCAGACAATATTACGACCAGTTAGGTTAAATATAGCAAAAAAAAAAAACTGCCACCGAACCGTTAGGTGATTCTCGACAAAATGGCTGCTTGACTTTGACTTCGAAATTGTAAAGTCAAGCTAGATCGCTTGAATTTACGTGACAGTTTCACTGTGTCATACTACTAAGTAGTAAACGCAACGTCAAATGCTAAAGTTTTCAATAGCGTAAAGGCCTTGATGGTCGTGGTGGAGAATTGTCTTTGTCTCGATCCCCGTTCTAAGTACCTATAGTCCATTCACTGTTTCTTCGGCTTTTTTGAATCAAACCTTTGAAAAAATCTCCCCATGTATGACGTGTTTAGTTATTTCCTAAATACGCCCTGTATCACAAGCGTTTTATGCTTGTGTTCATAAAAGTTAGTTTTTTTCCTGTTAAATTGAAATGTTATTCATATCTTATCCATGCATTATAATACTTTATAAATAATTTATATGAATAAAAACAGGGAGCAAATAGGTATGTAGGTATCGTCTAGTGAGAAACAGTTCTTACACGAAATATCATTACAACTGAGTGCGCACGAATGTGGTGCGTTGTCCCTCTGGTGTAATTCTCCAGACTTGTTCAGCTTAGTTTGCACGAGGCGGAGGAATAACCTGGAAGTAGAACATTAGCAGGTGTTCAGAAAATACTGAAGTAACCGTGAATGGACTATACTACTGCGCAGACATGCCCAGCCTTCCTTGCCCTCTCTGCGCGAGCAGCTGTTTCCACTGCCACCCTCCCCCCCCCCCAGCCCGGGAACAACAGTTGCTGGGTCGGCCTCTTTGATCCCCCACGCGCCGGGGCAAGGAGGATCACTTCAACTCGAATCGCCCCAGGCATGCCTGACGAACGTCAGCCGCGAGAGTTTCCCACGCGACCCGCTGCTTGACAAGACTGTGACGTCAAGTATGGCGTGCTCGTGGAAAGGCAACTCTACAATACTGCGGCGGTGCAAAGTAATGTCCTGGCATGCCGCAGACGTGCGTTCGTCGAGCCGCGCCTCCCGAGAACAACAACGCCTTCTGCTAAGTCGGACGCTGCCTCGCGACTTCCGGAAGGGCCGCATCAGCGCCGTCGATCGTCTTCGGTGACAGAGATGACTATCTGGGGGGGGAGGGGGTGTGGTATGCGGTTGCCGCCCTGGTGACAAAAAAGGGGGGGGGGGGTTTCTAAAAAAAGAACGGTGACAGAGGCCGCCACGACTTGAGCGCTGTACGCGCGAGACGCCCGAGCTGCCTATCCATACGAACACACTAACTGCCACCGACCTCTTTTAGAGTTGCCTGATTTTCACCGACTCTTTATGGAGCTTGCCGTCACATTACGACAGCATATTACATTGCCAGCCGATTTCATGATGTTCACTTCGACCTCATTTCACGTTGACAGTGCCCGAAGTGTAAAATTACTCAAACGAACTGAGTGGATTGGACATTGCGTTAAAGGCTGTTCACGATAAAGTGAGCACTTTTGAAATCAACCTTAGAAAAAGTCACTAGCCCAGCCTGCGTGTATTTAAACGCGCACACGGAGTGACATACACCCAGTAAAGTTGTCAACGATGGAATGCAAATAGTTCCATATCTTAACGTCGAATGCAAAGTATTGGATAACCATTTGTGTTAACTTAAAAATTATTTCTTTGATTTTCTATTTTTTTTTTTTTTTACAATGACATAAACAAAAGCAGATTTGTAAAATATTTACTTTTATAATAATTTCACAGTTTCACTTGACCGACGCATGAATAAAGTGATGAGGCCCATGGCAATGCTAATTTTACATAAAGCCTAAAACTACACAACGTGCGTACAAGTAGATATTATTCAGGGCTTTCAAAAGTGCTCATTTTACCGTGAACAGTGTATACCTAGAAAGGAACATTACATTGGGAACAGTTTCAGCTCGGCGTTTTATTGGCTGGCATTCGGCCAGTAATGAACGTCGTACAGTATACAGTAGGCGTGTCCGGTGAAGTGCTAGCCAATAGGAGAGTGGTAAGTGGGAGTACAGAGAGCATGCAGCAGTCAGTTTCCAACTTGTCTTCAATGTCTGCCAATACGTCCCGCATTTAGACAGTGTTTATGTTTATGCTTCAGGACGGGGGAAGTCAATGTTAATGTCGTGAAAAGTAGTAAGAAACGTCTTAATTTTAGCAGGTTTACTTTTTTCCCTCTTTAATTACAAATAATACCTTAAAAATACTGCGGAAGAAAGTCTGCGGTTTGCTCTGAAGTTTGAAATAATATTTGCAATCAAATCACAGACACTTTGAAATGGCTTTCCGTTTTACTAGGTTATAGCTTCAGCTATTTAAGCTCTGACATAACAGTAACTTGAAATTTCAATTAACTTTTGTACGCAGCTGCGGTATTCATTTTATTCTTCTTATTATTAAGCTGGGATGTAACATTTGTGTTAATTTTTTATTTAATTTATTTGACAAAACAGATTCAAAATACAGCTCTATTAAATATTACTATGAAAATACTATCCGACTTAATTTACACTTTCATATGGCGTATTCTTGATATAGGCTGTTCGCGGTAAAATGAACACTTTTGAAAGCCCTGCTAAGATCTATTCGTATGCACGTTGTGTATTCTTCCGCCTTATGTAAAATTAACATAGCCATGGGACTCATCACTTTATTTATTCGTCGGTCAAGTGAAACTGTGAAATAATAACGAAAGAAAATATTTTACAAATATGCTCATTTTTATCCTTCGATGCATAAAAAAAAAAACAGAATGTGAAATAAAAAATTTATGTTATCACAAGTGTTTACCTATCACTTTTTATTCGACATTAAGATATGGAACTACTTTCAATCCATCCTTACCAACTTAACTGGGCGTATGTCACTCAGCGCGCCCGTTGAATCATATGCAGGTAGGAGCAGTGAATTTTTTCGAAGGTTGATTTCTAAAGTGCTCACTTTATCGTGAACAGCCTTTACTAAAGATAGCTAAGTCAACTACGAAGTGCAGGTATTTGATCACTTGTACGTTGACAAAAAATAATGCTGGAAACCGAGATAGCAACAGCGATGACAGGGAAAGAAGCAAAAATAAATGCTCACTAAGGAAAGTGAAGGAGGTATCTTTTCAAAAATTTTCGAAATATATAATTTAATCCTACAACAACTTGCCCGCGGAGCGATTCCCGTACACAAGAAATGAAGTTCATCTCTACGAAACAAATATTGTTAGTGACGGAATTGTACAAATTGTTTAACATTTTGAAGGCTCGTGCGAAGTAAGCCTAGTGGGATATACGGTTGTCGTTATAATCCATTCACGGTTACTTCAGCCTTTTCTGAAGCCCTGCTAAAGTTCTACTTCCAGGATATTACTCCGCCTCGGGCAAACTAAGCTTATAACTAAACCTGGAGAATTACACCAAAGGACGACGCGCCGCATTCGTACTCACAAGTGTAACAGTATTTTGTATAAGAACTATTTCTTACTAGGCGCTACCAACATAACTATTTTCTCCCTGTTTTTATTCAAATTATTTACAAATATAGCATTATAATTTATAGGTAAAATATGAATAACATTTCAATTTAACAGGGGAAAAAAAGTAACTTTTATAAACACAAGTATACAACGCTTGTGATACAGGGCGTATTTAGGAAATAACTAAACACGTAATACATGGGGAGATTTTTTAAAGGTTTGATTCAAAAAAGGTGAAGAAACCGCGAATGGACTATAGAACTGTCTAAGGCACGAGATAACATAAATGTGCAAACGAGTAGTTTAACAAGCGAAATCTTTGTACAGTTACACGCATTTGTAACATTACAATTTTTTACAGTGTATTTATACAGCTTGAGAGTACTGTGCGTTTCCGCATGTTTAGCGAATACGCATTGAAATATTTCATAAGGGGTTTATTTTTTTGCTTTAAATGTTTTAATTGCTTCAGTTTCTGACAATGGTATTAATATGGTGGTAAGCAGCTTTAACGATAAATAATAAATAATATTTCAAGTTGCGAAACAAATATTTTACATATTGCGTGTACGTTTAGTTTAAATAGACTAAGATTCAATTCAGTGATTTTCTGGTGCTTTTGTATATTGATGTACAGACTTTCCTCTCGAAAAAGTTGAAGATTCTGCGTGGTTGAGTTCCGAATAATCAGCGTCACGTGGGAGTTTCGCCGCTTATCAAAACAATGTTTTCGCCCAGCGAACATAAACAAGTATGAATGATCTCTTTTAAGATATCCCCGCATATCTTCAAACTCTCTCGTGACGTGGCGGTGCCAAACCACACAACCATGCATAGGCTGTTCACGGTAAAGTGAGCACTTTTGAAAGCACTCTCATTTCGAATAATAGTCAATAAATGTAAGTTATTTTAGCCTTAGACGTTAACTTCCGGGTGCGGTGGAATATACACACTGCTCTTATTACTTTACTTACAATATTTATTTATAAAGGTGGTTACAAGGATAAAAAAATATGGCTGAAAAGAAAACGTAACCAGGTCCTCAAAAGTGCTCACTTTATCGTGAACAGCCTATACCCAGGAAATTTGTTTGGGGAGGATCAGCAGGGGCGTGGTAGAGGTGGCCAGGCATGAGAAGGAGGGAGACTGTCCTTTTAAAGATAGTCGTAAATATAATGGTACACCCACTGTAATTATAAAAAAAAAATTGGATTTGGCTGTGCTGGGGACACGGCCGTTTGTTTTGCGTGAATACGTTTACGTTGACACGCTCGGACACCTTGATGTTTATTTTACGTTCCCGGCATCGCTTCACTGGATTATACGGGGTTTTATGGATATCACTGGATTGCTTTTGAGATGCTCTTTCTAACCGTATACGATTTCTGTATTTCGACTTGACTTTTTGACGAACGTAGGCCTAAATTGTGTAAAATTCTCTTAATTTTTTACATTAAACGCATACAATTTCACCATAATCACACCACAAAAATTATTTTATACACACGCAATCGAATGATCTAGACGAGAGTTGTCGATTAAAACTTAAACGAGTGTGGTAGCTTCTCTTAGTCAAAAGTTATACTACGCGAAAGTTATGAGACGCGGCGAAACGAACTCAAAATGTGACACCCCCCCCCCCCTTCCCCTCCCCCCACACTCCACCCGGCAACACGCGATACTTCGCAGTCCTCACTCAACGTAACATATTCTTTGATCCTTTGGTAATAGAGTGGTGTAATTGAATTTCGAATGTAGACGATGGATTCGGAGCTGCAATGCCAAACTGTATGTCCTGATTTTGTAATCATCGGATTTTTTGGATTGCCTATCACTATGGTTGCAAATTTAAAGACGTATTCGCGTCAAAAAAAATGAAAATTGCCAGGTATATTATACCCAACACAGATCTTAATACGCGTTTCCTGTGTGAAAATTAATTCTGTTAACGAAACAATAAATACGTAATTGTTAAATATTTTCAACGTGTCCCTGTCTCACAGAAATTTTAACTACGCCCATGGAGGTCAGCTTTTATTCATACGATGCAATCTTTCATAATACTACCTGTGTGACCGATAAGACCGCGGTGGTGTAGTGGTTAGACAACCTAGGCGAACCGGGTTCGATTCTCGGCGGGGTTGCTCCCGTATTTTCGCATGAGCGGGAATCGTTCCAAAGTATGCCGCTGTTCGGCGGGTTTTCTCAGGGGTCTCCCGTTCCCCAGCTTTTCGTACCGGCGCTGCTCCATACGCACCTCGCTTCGCCCTCGTCGGCTCTCAAGACCTCAATGTTAAGAACCGCCCAGATCTTTTCACTCTTCACTCATTACTCTGTTACCAATGCAAAAGAAGCATATATTATTATACACATTAAAACACTTCACCAAAAACCTGCATTAAATTTTGTTTTTTAATGTTAAATCAGTATAATGGCAGCAGAGACCAAAAGCTGCTCAAGATAAAATGAACACTTTTGAAATGAACGTTCGAAAAAAGTCACTGCCTCTGAATGCACATATTTTAATGGGTACAATGAGTGACATTTTCCCAGCAAAGTTGGTAACGATGGATGGAAAATAGTTCCATAGTTCCAAATAATAAGTGTTATGTAACCGTTTGTGATAACTTCAATTATTTCTTCCGCTTTCTGTCTATTTAATGCATCGAAGTGTAAAAATAAGCATATTTGTATAATATTTAATTTACTAATAATTTCAAGTTTTATTTGACCGACGCAGGAATAAAGTGATGAGACCCATAGCAATGTTAATTTTGCATAAGGGGCAAGAATACACAACGTGTATACAAGTAGATCTTAAGCAGGGCTTTTGAAAGTGCTCATTGTACCGTAAACAGCCTTTAGACGGAAGTAAATATGTAGGGGCCTCGTAAGACCGCCGAGGAACCAATTCATGAATACAACAGTTTTTTTTTTTTTTAATTTCCTAATTCACAATTTCTATTTTTTTTCCTTGCATTCTGCTGAAGAGAGTTTATTTTAGTGTTTGTGTGGGGTCCCTGGACCCCTCGCTTGTAGATACACAGGAGGTGCCGCGCGGCCTTGAGCGAGCCAGCGGTGGGGCCGTGACCGCCAGACGAGGGCGCGGGTACGCCGTCCAGGCCTGGCTACACTCCGCCGCCGTTCCTGTGGACGTAAACGTGTTCGAAACTCGGCGTCAAGTGACGTCACGTTGACGCAGTTCAAATATGGTCTACAAATGCGTTGTCCGAAGTGAGCTTTCAGAATCTGACGCAAGGTCGCAGTAGATTCGGCACGTTATTTGTTGTTACGTAGTGATTTTTAATTTGCTGAATTATTGATTATTTAATGTTTACCAAATGGGTGATTTGAATATTTGTTTATAATATACTCCCTAACGGTTTTATTTTAAATAAGTTCGCCAACTCACATCCAAATTATATTTTTTAAACTTACCTACGTTTTAAGTTCAGAACGAACGAAGGCATCACTAATTATTTTTTTAGCACTTCATCACGTTTGTTTTGAGAAAGCCCACCTTGCTCGTCCATTGTTTGCATTTAAAACGTAAACATTCCATAACTGCGCGGGAAAGTATTGGGGGAGTCTTCTTCTTTTTCTGTCAACTTAGGACGCAACTTGGGACAAAAGTTATGTTTTCTGAATGCTTTAACTTCTGACACGGGAGCCTTGGGACAGCACCATGACGTCAGAGGGTCACGTACACCAATCAGCGTATCCTTGTCCTAAGACACATATTTGGATAGCGCAATATTGTAAAGAGGCCTTCATCCTCGCCCCGAGGCTGCGGGAGCCACCAGACTCACAGAGCATGTGGGGGGGGGGGGGTGGTCGCGTGGGCTGCTGTGTGTCAAGGACACGCGCTCACGCCTGAGCGTCGCAGCCCGAGGAGGTCGACGCCACCTCTGACCTACCTGCGAGACGCCCGCGTCGACCTCTCTTGCCGCCTCGGAATAAGGAGTGAATGAAGCAGTCATAAGTTTCTCTCCGCTGGTTTTTAAGTATAGTTAGCTGACCCCACACGAGACAGCTCTACGTCGGTGGCTTCTTGCGCGAAAAGCGTGAACACAAAAGGAGGCTCAACACTGAACACTGTTAATAGCACAATTATTATAATTATAGGCTATTCGCGGTAAAGTGAGCACTTTTTAAGGCCCTCCCAACAGGCTTTAACCACTTATAAATATATCTTATTCCAGCCTTATGTGTTAAATTCAGAGAGTAGTGAAATGTATACACTGTGTTTATTGGTCGCATTGCAAGTTTTATAATAAAAAGCAGCAGGATGATATAAGTTGGGCGAAAGGGAAAATTTAGAAGGGCCTTAAAAAGTGCTCACTTTACCGTGAACTGTCTATATCAGAACCATAATGCCGTAGGAATTAAAATCCTGTAATAAAATTGTAATACTGTTAAATACAACATATAAAGCCATGTAAATTGTTTATGCCGGTATACGAGAAATGCTTGCTCCCCCCCCCCCCCCCATAATCACCTCCTCGTAAAACACACACCCTGTATCGTGGATGCCTACAGTTTCCCCAGAGAAAACGAGCGTCCCATTGTATGCATTATGCATATTATGGGTGGAGCGAACGCTGCAACAAAGTAACTACCAAAACAATGGCGATTATATTAAAAATTTATCTGACCGGCGTGGGCATACGTTGCGGTAGACTGTGAACTTGGAACTTCATACAGACCAAAAAAAATACGTGTATGTGATTGGGCGGACTGGTGAGGGAGGCGAAACATCGCTCTTAGTGATGAATCAACCGGTTCCAGCATCTCGTTCACTTCGGGCGAACGTCACCAAACCATTAAGTACGCATGTACTTCCATTTTTAAAAGGGATGATAGTAATACTCACTGCTGAGACTCGGTGTGGCGGACTCAAGTTAGCTTTGAGCGTTTCTATAGCCAAAAATAACAACAAAAAAAAAATGTATTTCTTCGTATACAACTACGCTAATCAGGATCTTGGCTCTTTCAGTTACAGTGTCTCACTTGTGGGAAATATAATTCGTCGTAGATACTACATTGCATATAGTCTAATGTACAGCTTCCGCCGATGACGTGGTATGGTCCCGGTATGTGACAGGGCATTATACAACTCGTTGCAACGCCTATAAAGGTACGTTGGTTTAGGCCTATTTGTGGAGTGGAGAGACTTGAGCGGCTCTTAACAGCGAGGCCTTGAGACCCGGTGAGTGCGAGGCTAGGTGTATATGGAGAGGCTCAGGAATGAAGGGGCGGGGGAACGGGAGATCTCCGAGAGAACCCGCCGAGGCGAGTAGTCTAACCACTACACCACCGCGGCCTCATCGATATATCTGTGACTGAAAAGGCGTAATGGGGGGCATGGAGTTGGCGAATTTCGCAATAAGGAACTGCATAGACGCCTGCCTGGGATGGCGATGGAAAACCGTTAAGCTGCGATCACACGATGCAAGATGAGTACCAACCTTGCGCGAGATGCTGACCTTACACGAAAATTTCTTGCGCAAGTTCGTGTGCAAGGCACATCTTGCACGAAATGAGCAGATAGAGCAGGTCCTATTTTTCTCGTGCAAGGCGATGCGAGTTGCGATCCTATTGGTCCTTGTATGCTGGTCATGTGATCTGTTGTAAACTCAGCCATGGAGTAAAAGAAAATCATAATCTGAGGTGTGCGATGAGGAATACAGGGAAATAAAACATTGCTGGAAAATAACTTCGCTGAGAATAAAATAAAAACAATTCTATTTTGGAGGGATAGTTTCGGAACAAATACCTTGTTTGAAGTAAGCAACTTCATACTTTGTATTATAATACCTTGGCTGTTTGGTACTCACCAAGTCTATCAACTAATTTTGATGCGAGACAGTATTCATCTTATTTATCTGGGTGTGAACTCGTTTCGCACGCAATTTAGTTGGCATTCTCGTACGAAATCTTGCTCGAAATGCATCATGCATCGTGTGAGCCCTACTTTAGGGAGTGAAATACGTCGGTTCAGCCAGCACAACCTACCGAACGTGTGTCACAGAACCTCTGCCGCACGACTAAACGCGCTCGGTACATTGATTCCGGATACTCTCGCATACTGACCATCAGTGGCCAAGCAGGCAGCAACGTAGGAGAAGTGATACGTTGCGGGTAACTGTTTGCACTCTCGCACGAACTGTTCATGCGACTTTCGACTCGAGGCGACAGCGAAGTTTGCTGGATGATTCGCACGTTCGTAGGAAAAAACATCGAGCGATCCCGGTACATTGATTCCGGATACTCTCGCATACTGACCATCAGTGGCCAAGCAGGCAGCAACGTAGGAGAAGTGATACGTTGCGGGTAACTGTTTGCACTCTCGCACGAACTGTTCATGCGACTTTCGACTCGAGGCGACAGCGAAGTTTGCTGGATGATTCGCACGTTCGTCGGAAACATCGAGCGATCCCGGTACATTGATCCCGGATACTCTCGCATACTGACCATCAGTGGCCAAGCAGGCAGCAACGTAAGAGAAGTGATACGTTGCGGGTAACTGTTTGCACTCTCGCACGAACTGTTCATGCGACTTTCGACTCGAGGCGACAGCGAAGTTTGCTGGATGATTCGCACGTTCGTAGGAAAAAACATCGAGCGATCCCGGTACATTGATTCCGGATACTCTCGCATACTGACCATCAGTGGCCAAGCAGGCAGCAACGTAGGAGAAGTGATACGTTGCGGGTAACTGTTTGCACTCTCGCACGAACTGTTCATGCGACTTTCGACTCGCGGCGACAGCGAAGTTTGCTGGATGATTCGTTCGTCGGAAACATCGAGCGATCCCGGTACATTGATCCCGGATACTCTCGCATACTGACCATCAGTGGCCAAGCAGGCAGCAACGTAAGAGAAGTGATACGTTGCGGGTAACTGTTTGCACTCTCGCACGAACTGTTCATGCGACTTTCGACTCGCGGCGACAGCGAAGTTTGCTGGATGATTCGCACGTTCGTAGGAAAAAACATCGAGCGATCCCGGTACATTGATTCCGGATACTCTCGCATACTGACCATCAGTGGCCAAGCAGGCATCAACGTAGGAGAAGTGCTACGTTGCGGGTAACTGTTTGCACTCTCGCACGAACTGTTCATGCGACTTTCGACTCGCGGCGACAGCGAAGTTTGCTGGATGATTCGCACGTTCGTCGGAAACATCGAGCGATCCCGGTACATTGATCCCGGATACTCTCGCATACTGACCATCAGTGGCCAAGCAGGCAGCAACGTAAGAGAAGTGATACGTTGCGGGTAACTGTTTGCACTCTCGCACGAACTGTTCATGCGACTTTCGACTCGCGGCGACAGCGAAGTTTGCTGGATGATTCGCACGTTCGTCGGAAACATCGAGCGATCCCAACGGACAGGACCTACTGTTGTTCACTGCGCGAACGGATCTTGCGCAACTTCGGAATAACTCTGCCTATGTCATTATAAACGTCTTTCTTTTTCACGCTTTAACACTGCGCTACTTCACGTTAATATGAAACTCGTGTAAACCGTATTCCCCCCCCCCCCTTTTTTTTCTAGCTTTCGTGAACGCCTCTGAAACTTGTAAAAACAGTATTGCCGTGAACCAAACGAAATGCTGTTCACGGTCTAGTAACAACTTTTGTTACCAACCTATAAAAAATCACGGCCCATAATTACGTGGCATGCAGGCTCCCAGTTAAGTTGGCAGCGAATTAATAATAATGGTGCTAAAACTTAAGTTGTAGGCCTATTCGGAATGTAAATGTGTAAATTTGTTATTGTAGGCTGATCATGGTAAAGTGAGCACTTTTGAGGCCCTAGTTACTTTTTCCTTCCAGCCATATTTTATCATTCAACCACCTTTTTAAAATAAATATTCCCATGAAAGTAATAAACACAGTGTGTATATTCCACCAGACTCGGAAATTAACGTCTAAGACTAAAATATAATATATTTATTGACTATTATCACAAATGAGAGAGCTTTCAAAAGTTCTCACTTTACCGTGAATGGCCTGTACTGAATATTGTGTTTCTTCTTTTATTCACACAAGGACACGAATTCCCATTTTATCAACACATTTACTTTCTTAACAACTCCACTGTTTAATTGGACGACGTGTGAGTACAGTTGAAACAGACCATATCAATGCTAATTTTACACAGAAGAATATAAAATGAGAAAAATACAAGATCCTAGGAAGGACTTTCAAAAGTGCTCGAACTACTCGAGTGTAGAGGCGAATACACGGCATGCGAAGTGCGGTGGGAGTTTTCGCTGCTCCACTTGCATTAACTGAACTGCATCATCAATTTACAGTTACTTTGGCCTTTTCTGAAACCCTGCTAATGTTCTACTTCCAGGATATTCCTCCGCCTCGTGCAAACTAAGCTTAACAAGTCTGAAGAATTACACCAGAGGGACAACGCACCACATTCGTGCGCACTCAGTTGTATAGACTGTTCACGGTAAAGTGGGCACTTTTTAAGGCCCTTCCAACAGGTATTAACCACTAATAAATATATCTTATTGCAGCCTCAGGCATTAAATTTTGAGGGTGGTGAAATGTATACAGTATGTTTATTGGCCACATTGCAATGTTTATATTAAAAAGCTTCAGTAAGATGGAAATCGGACGAAAGGAAAAGTTTACAAGGGCCTTAAAAAGTGCTCACTTTATCGTGAACAGCCTATAATGATATTTTGTATAAGGACTGTTTCTGACTAGACGTTACCACCATACCTATTTTCTCCCTGTTTTATTCAAGTTATTTATCAATGAAATATAACCATTTATAGATAAGATATTAATAACATTTAAATTTAACAGGGAAAAAAAATTACTTTTATGAACACAAGTATAAAACGTTTGTGAAAGAGGGCGTACTTAGGAAATAACTAAACATGTCATACATGGGGAGATTTTTCAAAGATTTGATTCAAAAAGGCCGAAGTAACCGTGAATGGACTATAATATTAATAGACTTGGCGGAGAACAGTTTTCCTATTTCACTGCCAAAATTACAATGTTACTTGAGTCAGTATTAAAGTTGAAGTAAAGCAACTGCATATTGAGCAGTGTATAGGCCGTTCACGGTAAAGTGAGCACATTTTGAAGTTGTTTCATCAGACATAATTACCAATAAATACATTTCATTGTGGCCTCGCACATTTGTTTTTGGGTATGGTGAATGTATACACTGTGTTTATTACTCACATGGCAGGGTTGACATTAACAAGTGGAGGAAGGATATAAATTGGCTGAAAGAAAAAAGTAAATATGGCTTCTAAAGTGCTCACTTTATCGTGAACAGCCTATACCCGACTGTACACCGTGAAGAACTCATAGAATAGTAGTACACAAGGCCATGAAAATGGTCAGAAATGTGCGATTTATGTGCTGTATATGAAAGAAGAATGTATATACATTTTGCAACATTAAAAAATATCTTACAAAAATATATTTCTTAAATGTAAAAAAATTAATCGATTTATAGAGTCCGCATTTTTAACCAAATTTAAGCGCATTTCCGTTTTAGATGCTTCGGAAAGCAGAATTTGCAAGAAAATCTTCTTAAAAGAAAGATCGTTGTAATGTTAACTATGATTGTGTGTAAGAAAAGTGTAACAATAATAAAGGAAATAATTTTTATAATTGATTTTATGTGCGGCCATTTGTTAAAAACTTTTACGGTTGAAACTGACGTAAATATTTTCACGTGTGAAGCAGAGTTATAAGGTGTTCACTATATAACGCTCATCAAGTGTGCCATCGTCGACAAGCGCAGGGCTCTGAGCATTATTCTCGTGTCAAGCTGCGTGTACGCAAGGGAGTCATTTTATTGGCGGAAAGTGCGTAACAAAGTTCAGTGCAGGTTACTATCATAACTTCGCTCGTGTCCGGGTAACAGCATGTTGTGACGCACATCAGTCTGAAATTGCCGTTCTTAACTATGTCGGAGGGCTCCAAAATAACACTTGGCACGCGTGATATACTGGAAGAAACATTCAGTCCTCATCTGAGGTACATGCTTTCTTGTTGTAGGTAAACCTGTCTCACACACATTCAACAGTTTCGTCAAAAAAAAAACACGGTTTCCAAACATGCTGCAACGCACAGGTAGACGCCCGCCTGAAAAAATTAAATGGAGAGTGGGTGTGCCCTTAATCAAATATTTCCAAAAAACCTTTTCCTTTCCTCACAAATTTCCAACAGTCTTTTGGCGCCACGGTGGCTGAGCAGTTAGCCTGCTCGTCTCCCACCAAGGCGATTCGGGTTCAATCCCCAGCCGGGTCACTCCGGATTTTCTCATGTGGGAATCGTGCCGAACGATGTCGTTGACCGGCGGGTTTTCTCGGGGATATCCCGTTCCCCCCGCCCTTTCATTCCGGCGCTGCTCTATAGGTACTCACCTCATCGACTCTCAAGTACTCGATGTTAACAGGCGCACAAATCTCTTCATTCACTTCACTGACTCCAACACCGCCTCTGTGATAGTCTACATTAATAAATACATATTTTGCCTCCGGCTTCATCGTTTTACTTTAATGAAGTAAACTATAATCGTTCCTATTAGTACCCTTGTATATTTCACACGCTTGTCTTCTGTGCCCACGTTCGCTAATGTTCATGTGGCAAGGAGGCAAAACTGGCGAAGCTCCGAGTCCACACACGCCCCAGCACAGCTCATATTTTATAAACACTGAGTCAGAGCCTCAGCTGGCTGTGAGCCCACTTTAATCAAAGGAGCCCATCGTCTTTGGCTTTTATATGCATCACCACGGCAGTGCTGCCAATTTACCAGATCTTCCACAGAGAAGGCATTCAGCTATATTTCACGGCATTGCTTCACAAGACACATTTATTTTACTATTGCTTTTCATTTAACTGGCGCGTATTGATGCACGCTTCCCCATATCATTATTCTAAGGGAGGTATTCATAAACATAGCTTGAGCTCCAGCTTCGTAAAGATGATCTTATCTGGTGTCTCAAGTGCGTATTTACATTTCATGAACGTCACTTAAGCTTGTCTCAAGCACAGGCAAACAAGGCGGTCTTCATGAAGACTGTCTTATTTTTGTGCGCCTTAAGACTGAATACTTATTCTCTATAGACGCTGCTTAAGATCGTGATTTCGAACCACATTTCATAGTCATTGAGACCTTGCTTAAGATGGCAAATAAGTTCGTCCTCGCCAAATCCACTATAGAGGTGACTTGAGACTGTGCTTTTTTAAATGGCGGACGCTAATTGGATAACTTAATCGAATTTCTGCAAAATGGCGATAACGAAACATGAGTTAGATTGAGATTAATGATTTAAGTACATATTTAGACGGAAATCTAAATTCCGCTGCTCTGAGAAAGCTTTTATAGAACTGTAGTTGTACAGATACCATCAATTTTTTTATGTTATTCACATAGTAAAACTTAAGTTCTACTAATGACAAAATTTAAACTAGATAGCGCTAAATGCAATATGAGGTATTTAAAGGAAAAATGGCATTTCTTTTCAAATTTAACAGTAATTTACAATAATTGTTCAAGTGTGTAACAGGAAATAAAATATAATCTTTTATATAGTTTGTTTAATTGAAAATAAAAATTGAAGTTTTGTAAATATAAATATATTATACACGGCAACTTTTAAATCAAAAGGTTATATTAACGGCCTTGGCCCTATATTTGGTTTTGATTATTTCTGTTCAAAAGTGATGCCTTCGATAGCTGCCGAGTTATTTTCTGCCTGCTCGTGTAAATTATTCATACAGTTTCATTTTCAGTCAAATGTAAAACATTTGTCCGCAACATTTTGCTAAACAAGAAAAGCAATTTGGTAATTTTTCACTACATTAACGTCACCTTATTAGTTTTAAACTTGTTTTTATGGATTTGAAATGCTATATTTATCAATTTGCAGTTAATATACGTATAATGTCAGGCATGCATTACGTCGTGGTTCCAAAAAATGCGTATTTATTTACATTTCATGTCTAGCTGCCATGTTTAGTTTTATTTCCAGCCTTTGTAGCAGACCTTAAGCTCGCACTTGACCAAGCCGGAAGTGACGACTTGAGCACGCCGCCTTCACGAAGATCGTCTTGTTTGTGGGCTATAAAACGTGGTCCGGAAATAACACTGTCTTGAGAAATAAGATAGTCTTGACCAAGGCTATATCTTAAGCTCAGCCTTGAGACATGAATATGAATACCATCCTAAGAGGTAAAATTAGTGATCACAAGCTAAGCTAGCTTTAAATTACGCAGCAAACACACGGGCACGGAATTACTTCATTAGGGTTACAAGACGTCCTGCTTTTCGCAAGATAGTCTTTTTTTTTTTACAGCGTTGATCTGCATGGTACGAAAGGCCGAATAAAGTCTCGAAATATCCTTCTTTAGCCATGGGTCCTGTGAAAAGTCCAATTTTTTTACACGTAAACTACCACTGAAAATTTGTATTATTTTCACGTGAAGTGAGTTTACTGACTTTACAAAATAACACCTTGCTGCGGGTTAGTCATCAAAATGGAAAATTTATTCCAAAGAACTATAAATGTAGAACTGTTCTGGTAGTATCTGTTAACTTACAATGGTTTCGATTTACACCCAGATATTATTTCAATTGTATTTGTCTTGTATCTACAGTACTGTCATGCCTGTACATTGACCGCATTCCTTTTACTATAAATCATATTTCTAATGGCAAGTGTCCTGCTTCGTGTATTAAATATCTGGTCACCCTAACTTCACTACAAACACGTTAAGCTTTACACATGGTTAAACTGGCTCCGAACTTATTTATTAAGGTTGAGTATTTTATTTAGTACGCAAGTTATTTTATTATAACAGTATAGAAAAACACACACATTTGAGCCATCTTAATCACATTGTCTATTTGTTCAAATAGAAGCCAATGAGAGCGGAACATATAGAAGGAGAGTCGTGTACTTACACCAGCAGTTTACTTTAAACAAGAAGTGACTTTGATCGGAATAAGTTCGGAGCCAGTGTAACCATGTAACAAATAAACTCGACAGACGTGCCTATTTACATTGATGTTGTGTTCAGAATGTAAACACGATCGCCATATTGGTGTGAGCCACGTCAGGTTTGTTTGGTTACACTTTTGTTGGCACTGGTTCTATCTGGACATAGCCCAACCGTAGGCAGGCGTGCCTGCTTTATTTATAAACACGGTTGCCAACGTCACAACATATGAGCTACAATGAACCTCACTGTAATGCGCGCAACTAATAAATCATGGCTTTAATGGTTCAGTTACAAAGTAATTCAGGCAATGTAGGTAATGAAAATACATACACGGATTACAAATAGACAATATAATTTTTTGTTCATTAATACTTCGGAAAACTTTAAATTTATAGTCTCTAGAAAATGTTATTTTGCGAAGCGTGGTAGGCGTGTTTGAAACAAAACATTTACGACAGTAGTACCGACGAAATATCAACCTAGTGAAGATCGGGTGTGAACAGGGAGGTGGCTAGACCTCCCTAGTCTAAATATTTCGTTGTGCACAGCTGAAATGTTATAAGATGTAGAAAATACCCCTGCAGTACTTTAGTTATTTCTCTTACCCTGCATTACATACATAACACATGAATCATTTGCATATAAATATGATACAATTAACGTAACATAAAAATTTAATTCCAGTTTTGTTACCTTGCCTGTGAAAAATTCAAATACCTAAACTCTATTTGAGGCATTTTATAAAGAGCCCTTCTTAAAAGTTTCAATCAACAAGAAATCAAATAATCCAGCAGAGGAAGTGACATCTAACCACCCTTCATCGCCCTCTCTCTCTCTCTCTCTCTCTCTCTCTCTCTCTCTCTCTCTCTCTCTCTCTCTCTCTCTCTCTCTCTCTCTCTCTCTCTCTCTCTCTCTCTCTCTCTCTCTCTCTCTCTCTCTCTCTCTCTCTCTCTCTCTCTCTCTCTCTCTCTCTCTCTCTCTCTCTCTCTCTCTCTCTCTCTCTCTCTCTCTCTCTCTCTCTCTCTCTCTCTCTCTCTCTCTCTCTCTTCTCTCTCTCTCTCTCTCTCTCTCTCTCTCTCTCTCTGTTCTGCCCTGTTTTATTTCTGGTGAGACAATGCAAGAGAAATGGCCTTCACGTTTGAAACCAGTGCAGTCCCGCAGTTGGTAATAGTTTGCAACCCAGCCACTAGAGAGTCAGATAACACCAGAGGAGTGGAGGTAATCGAGGTGCAACAACCTCTCTTGCCCTTCCCAACTGCGGCTCAGATATGGCGATAGCATCAGGACTTCCAAGACGGAATGACTCTTATCTCCCTGCAAACTACGGCGAGTCCAGCAGTATTACAGCTCCATTAATGCAAGTGGAGCAGTGAAAACTTCCACCGAACTTCGCATGTCGTGTATTCGCCACTACTCTCGCTTCGCTGCTAATTCGTTCCTAATTTTTCTGACGTGTGGAACTTTTAGATTGAATCGAGTTATGTTATCATTGTTTTGGTATGCAAATTAACACCCTCCCCGCCAGTATTAGGCTACAGGTATAAATACTGCGGCTCTGCGATAAGTCTCGTCAAATAAATTATGCACCCGACCTCGATCAGTTACACGAGATTTTTCACGAATGTTTGTTCATCACCATATAGCAAACATATTAATACGAAATGAATGAACACTATGATTATAACTGATTTTTCCTTGCAGTTAAGAGGCCTTTTTCATGATATTTTATGGTTTCGTGACGTGATATGAATATTAAAATAATAATAATTCGTACAAATTTGAAAAAAAAAAGTTATTTTTTTAACACAAACGTTGGTTTGAACTTAAGTATTTATTGAATCCACGTGTCATCTTACAATTCGTTTAAAATCAAACAGACGGTCCACTTGCGGTAAGGGTTCAGTTTATAGTCATTTGGACTTAAACATTTTATATCAAAAGTCAAAATTGAGTGGAGTCGAGTGGAGAGATTTGGGCAGCTCTTAAGATCGAGGTCTTGAGAACAGATGAGGGTGTAACGAGGTGAGTAGGGAGCAGCGCAGGAATGCAAGCGGCATCGTCCGGCACGATTACTACGGGCGAAAATTCTGGGGCGATCCTGCCGGAATCAAACCCGGTTCGCCAAGGTGGGAGGCGGTAGTCTAGTCACGACACTACTGCGGCACCTTTCACGGTTTTAAAAAATAACATTCACTTACTTTTTCAATGGATTTATAAGCATTTTGACGTTAAATTTTGTACCAAACAAATTTTAGAAAGTTATACGGCACGTTTGATTTCAACACAATAGTTTATTAAAGTCTTAGGAATGCCACGAGGAAATTTCTTGAAATTCTAGCATTTAGTTCACCTTCGACAAAGGCTCAACTTTTGGATATTTCGAATTAAAATTATATTGCAGAACTTAAAATAAAATTATGGTCAACCCAATGAAATAAATTCATTGGAATTCCCTTTATCTTATTTTAATGACCTCAATAAATAATTTAAACACTAAACAAACATGTTAGTTATTAAAAATTCTGACATTTGTATGGTTGTTTGGCAAAACATACAAATTAGGAATTCACACAACGTAATAAATTTTTTTAAATTGATTTTACATAACTTTTTATACTTTAAATTGGACTAGTATTTTATGTAATACCATGCAAATATTAAATACGCATAAAATATAGAAATCCTTTTTGGGCACTTGAACGCTCTGACGATGCCCGTCCACCTGGCCTAAATTTTTCAAAATAAACTACTTCTCATGTGCGTAGTCCATTTGCACTCATAAAGAAATAGCGACATAGACTATGGCGGAAAACGCATGTCAACATATCACGCTTATTGCAAACACTATTTGAACCTCTTCAATATGGCTAAAATCATTTTCAGATACTATTACAGTCTAACATATGCTGGGTGAATTCCTGAGAAACGAGTATATGGCCATGAACTGAACCTCGCTACAGACATTCCACGTATAAAATAATATAGACACTGTTTAAAATCTCGTGGGAACACGCAGCTCGACTGCACGCCAGTTCAGAGCCTCGCGCATAGGGGAGATGGCGTTCGTGATGCACGTGGCAGTCTCGCCATTAATGGCTCCCGCGCAAACGAGCCACATTATACAGAGGTCAGGCGTCACTGGCCAACGAAACGTTGCGTCGTTGTTCGCCAATCAGCGGTCTGGTGACCTACTCGAAAGCCGGCAGCGAGCCAATAGGTGACCTTTCGCAGCATGCAGTAGCCAATCAGACACGGGGCCCGTTCCCAGAACCTCGCGAAGCCAGAGAATGGGGATACGCTCACGACGAAAGATTCACTACTCCGTTTCATATCTGTATATTTATCTACTCTAAGAGGTCCTGGCTTTCTGAAAATGGCACGCCTGACCCTCGGGTATAGGGTAGCCGGCTACGCTGACCCTACCTGGCTCGAGTAATGCTTGGTTCACGGGGGCGCCTATCACCCACAACAAACTGAGCGGAAACCGCACAGATCGCGCCCGATAAGTTGAGCTCACGCCGAAATTTTCGCTCGCCGGTACGAGCAGACTTCGCTGATATTTCCCAGACGTGGACTGTTTCACGTGTTATGTAACAATAATTTCAAGGATTATCAACATGAACTCATGGGTAGTTCGAGAAACCGCATATCATATGCTCTTCACGGTAAAATGAGAACTTTCGAAAGCCCTGCTTAACATCTACTTGTGTGCACGTTGTGTCTTCTTCCGCCTTATGAAAAATTAACATTGCCAGGGGGCCTCAGTACTTTATTCATGCATCGGTCAAGAGAAACTAATAAAATAATTAGGAAAGTACATTTTTTTAAATCTTCTCATTTTTACACTTCTATGCATTAAAAAAGAAAAAAAGGGAAAGAAATATCTTAAGTCATCACAAATGTTTACCTAACTCTTTTTATTCGACGTTAAGATATGGAACTACTTCCATCCTTAGTTACCAACTTTACTGGGTGCATGTCACTCAGTGCGCCCGTTAAAATATATGCAGGTATAGGCTGTTCACGGTAAAGTGAGCACTTTTGAGGACTTAGTTACTTTTCCTTTCAGCCATTTTGTATCCTTTAATCACCTTTTTAAATAAATTAAAAATATAATAACCACAGTGTATATATTCCACCGCACTCAGAAGTTAACATTTAAGGCAAAAAATAAAATATATTTCTTGATTATTATACCAAATGAGAGGGCTTTCCGAAAGTGCTCACTTTACCGTGATTAGCCTACAGGAGCAATGAAATTTCTAAGGTTGATTTCAAAAGTGCCCACTTTATCGTGAACAGTCTTTACCAACCGAGCTGGACGACAGCGGTTTTTTTTTTTTTATGAACTCGCGGCGCACTCTCGACACAGCGCCGCACGATCTCGCAGGTGGAACGCCTCAGAAATGTGGCCCCAACGATATGGCCACGATCAAATGCGACAAGATCTTGTTTCTTCCCGTTCTGTGCTGGACTGTTGCTCCGACGCACGTGTCTCTAATTCCAATGCTCATGAGTTTATATTGGTGTGGCATTCTGCGATCGTTAAATGTATATATTTATAATTAAATATGCGAATTCATGTGGCGCTAATCTTACTAAAAAAGACTATATCAAACAAATGTAGTTTGTAAATTAGCTATAGGCCGTTCACGGTAAAGTGAGCACTTTTGAAGCCCTAGTTATTTTTTTCTTTCGACATTTATATCCTTCCACCAATATTGTTAATGTATACCCTGCCACGTGAGTAATAAACACAGTATATACATTCACCATACCTAATGCAAAAAAGTCCAAGGCCACAATGAAATGTATTTATTGGTTATTATGTCCGATGAAACAGCTTAAAAAAAGTGCTCACTTTACCGTGAACGGCCTATAATAGATAGCACTAATGTATAATTTGTTTAGAAGTGTAAAACAACATTTTAGATGCTTAAAATCAGTTCAATAAAATTCATACCACACTGAAATGACTAAAGAAGAGGGGGAAAAGTCCGTCCTAGCGTCTAGTATGTTGTCCATTACTTACTTCTGAAAGTTGGTGTTAAAAATAACGTGCGAACCAACGTGATCGTAAACTGAGCTTCCAACCAAACAACGGGGCCGCGGTGGTATAGTGGTTAGCCTACTCGCATCCCACCAAGGCAAACCGGGTTCGATTCCCGGCGTGATCGCCCCCGGGTTTTCGCATGTGGGAATCGTTCAAGGCGATTCCGCTGGTCGGCGGGTGTTCTCGTCGGGTCTCCCGCTTCCCCCGCCGACCATGCATTCCGGCGCTGCTCCATAATCACCTTGCTTCGCTCTCATCGGCTCTCAAGACCCCTCGATCTTAGTAGCCGCCCAAATCTCTCCACTCACTCCCTCCAACCAAACAAAAAATGGTTGCGCAGAACATCTGCGTACATGTGAACAACCTCAAGTTCTGTCCGTCTTTCATCCCTTCTAACAAATAACATGATTTTCCAACATCTGCTTCCCGTAGCATTTCTTTAGACTCAGTACTGCATGAATGATTTCGAATTCTTTCCTGTCGAAAGGGGTTTTCGCGGTCCTTCATCGGGTTTTCCCCCTTCTCTTCTTAACTATGCGTAGACATCCGAATTTCGTGAAAAGATTTCCGTGCATGCTAGATTTCAATGCCCTACGAGCGTACCAGTAGTTTTATTTCGCTTATTGGCGACGTGTGTCTGTAAGAAGACACTTCCTTAGTTGACTGGTCAATCACAATTAAGTTACTCGTATATTGGTACGTCTCTGATTCCAGGGCAGCCACTTAAGAAGCGTAACATCTAGATAATCCGATAACAAAAGTGCATCTGAGCTAAAGTGTTATGAAACACACCTGGTCGTGAAATCTTTTCGCGAAATTCGGGTGTCACTACATAGCTAAATATAGGTACACTTAGGGAGGTAGTCATTGCCCCAATTGTTGGTCATGGCTGCCCAATCCCTCTCTGCCGCGATGCATGCCTCCTTGCACGATTCTCTTCCCTATTAGGCGTACGGGGTTAGCCCTGACACGCAATAAAATCCCGTCCTACCTTCGGGTTTCCATTACACCTAACACTAGATATAAGGTGGAGTAGGAAAAAAATTGGTCCTGTCCGTTGTGTCTGTTGGGCGTGATCGGCGTAAGTGTGTATAGGCCATACACGGTAAAATGAGCACTTTTGGAAGGCCTGCTTAAGATCTACTTGTGTGCACGCAGTGTGTTCTTCCGCCTTATGTAAAATTAACATTGCCATGGGCCTCATCACTTTATTCATGCGTCGGTCAAGTGAAACTGTGAAATTATTAGAAAAGTAAATATTGCACAAATCTGCACATTCGTACACTTAGATGCATTAAAAAAATACAGAAAGCTGTTCACGGTAAAGTGAGCACTTTTGATGCCCTGGTTACTGTTTTCTTTTGGCCATTTTTTATTCTTTAAATAGCTTTTTTAAATAAATATTGCCATGTAGGTAATAAACAAAGTGTGTATATCCCACCACATTAGGAAGTTAACGTCTAAGGATAAAACAAAATATATTTATTGACTATCATTCCGAATTTGTTAGCTGTCAAAAGTGCTCACTTTATCGTGAACGGCCTTTATCAATCGTAACGACGTGTGAATATTCAGAGACATTGGAGGGTCGTCGCGATGCCCCTGGTGGGCGGAATGCTTGTAAATGAGTGTTAAATATAGCGACGAGCCCCTCGCTCTCGGGCTGTTACGACAGGACGCCCACTTGATCGCGTGAACACACGCGGGCTGGTCTCGCTGACCTTCACGCGTTCACTGCATGCAGATTCGGTTACACTAACGGCTTCCTCGCAATCCGTCACATGGTCGCCATATTTTACTTTTTTTTCCATTGATTGCATTTTAGATACAGCCTATTTAAAAAAAAATATATATATATAACGTCGCAGCGCAGGGCATAGTTTACTTTATCGTCTGCAAACTTCTGTTATTAGGCTACAAGTTTACGGTTTATCGAAAACTTAAAAAAAAATTCTGCTTGTTTCTTCTTTCTGCCGGAGGACCTAATGTCTCGTATCGATCAGTCTAACAAGGGGAACTGAAAAAAAAAACTCTAATGTAGGTAAATAAAAGTAAACACATTACAACAGCCGCCGATTAACACATTTATTTTATGATAAGTATCTATTCTGTACTACTAAATAAAATATAAGTGTCTGTCTGTGATTTTCAAATTTTTCACTTTTAATTATTTTTTCATATAGTATAATTGATGACTAAACCATATCTAACGTTAATTTTTTTCGTGCCTGTCTGCCTGTCCGAACGGATTTAACTCAAAAATCACATAACGTATTGACATCAAATTTACACAGTATATAGATAATAACCCCAGGGCCAACTTAGGCTTTGTTTCATCAAGATATCTCAAACTGTTTCAGAAAAAAATTATGATAAGGGCTGTAAATAGGTACTGGATTAAACTTTTCTTAGGATTACTACTTAAAAAAAAGCACTGTTAAAAAAAATCGTAATTTCTCTTTTATTTTTGTCTATGAGCTGTAAACCTTTACTTCAAAAAAGCCGTAGTGCCCCAGTTGCTAGAGTTACTCCAAGTGGGGCCGCAGTGACCCACCGAATAGATATATATCAAGTGGGGCCGCAGTAGCTCAGTGGCTAGAGCACCCAATAAAAAAATTGGTTAGATCAATTCAAAGTCCTAAATATCATGCTAACATAAAACATGTGCGAAGCGATGGCAGGGTGTAATTTAAAACATGTGCGAAGCGATGGCAGGGTGTAATTTAATAACTCCATTAAACCTGAAAGAAGAAATATTAGTATTTTAAACATAAAACCTTAATGAAACTATGGTGAGCTTTATTTTAATAACTTTACAAAAATATAATGCTATCTAAGTCGCACGGGTCAGCTAGTTTTATATAAACTACTCTCATTATTGCTGAAAGCAATCAATGTTTATGTTAAAAGGTATGTACTTATGGGTAAAGTTTTCTTTTTTTGAAGTGCAATTTGAAAAAAAAAATGTTTAGGTGTCATCACACTTGTGGTTATCATTAGAATGTAATCACTTATTAGTTAAATCTGTTTCTGAGAGGAAAAATAATTACATAAATTCATTACTCCGGAGTTCAAGGAATCTTCTTAGATTTATTCTCTGACTTATCAAAATCCATATTTCCAAAAGCAAACATGAAATATAGTTAACGGCTCAAAAACTAAGTCAAAGTATGTTTCGTGTCTACCTGCTACGACGCTCTTCTATCTTTCCCTCTGTGGACTCGGTAGTGAAATGTTTACCATACAGAGGAAATATTGCCTTGACGAGATACGGCATGCGTATCTAGCCATGTAGAAAGCTAGCTCAACGGGGTGTTAATTAAATTTTCAAAGGAAAAAAACTCACGTAATTTACTTTAAAAGAGGTTTCTAGAATGTTACGGCGTAGTTCAGACAACACGTAGTCACGCGACTTAATGCTGTTAGCGCCTTAAAGCTATCGTGTGGTAACCCGTCGGGTTTTCGTAGTAATGCAATAAACATATACAATATGTTCTGGGGCTGTACTGCAGCACTGTCGACACAGACTTATAAACCCAGCAGCAGTACAAGCAGAACTTAGTGCAATATGAATAAACATATACAATATGTTCTGGGGCTGTACTGCAGCACTGTCGACACAGACTTATAAACCCAGCAGCAGTACAAGCAGAACTTAGTGCAATATGAATAAACATATACAATATGTTCTGGGGCTGTACTGCAGCACTGTCGACACAGACTTGTAAACCCAGCAGCAGTAAAAGCAGAACTTAGTGCAATATGAATAAACATATACAATATGTTCTGGGGCTGTACTGCAGCACTGTCGACACAGACTTATAAACCCAGCAGCAGTAAAAGCAGAACTTAGTGCAATATGAATAAACATATACAATATGTTCTGGGGCTGTACTGCAGCACTGTCGACACAGACTTATAAACCCAGCAGCAGTAAAAGCAGAACTTAGTGCAATATGAATAAACATATACAATATGTTCTGGGGCTGTACTGCAGCACTGTCGACACAGACTTATAAACCCAGCAGCAGTAAAAGCAGAACTTAGTGCAATATGAATAAACATATACAATATGTTCTGGGGCTGTACTGCAGCACTGTCGACACAGACTTATAAACCCAGCAGCAGTAAAAGCAGAACTTAGTGCAATATGAATACTACATGGAAATCCTTCATGATTTATGTAAAAACAAAGTATTATTTATGGCTAAATCTGAAACGTATGCTCGCGTAAATAAGTTCCAAATTTATTTTAATTAAGAGTGGTAGTTTAAAGGGAAAATTAAATTTTTTGCCTAGAGTAGCAACGGTTAACCAAAAAAATTTGAAATCGAGATTTTTGGAAAATCCCCACTCTTTGGCTACGTATATTTTACTGCATATAATGACGCACATGCTTTTAAAGACAATAATGTAGAAAAAAGTATCTTCATGTCTTAACACAGTGTTAAAAAGGGCGGGCTTTAAAACTGAGGAGACAAAATTTGCTTAGTTTAGTTTATTGGAACTTAAGAGCAAGAACCGGTAAATGTTGCTCTCGGGGAACTGAACGCTTTTGCCAGCCATGCTTAAGATCCACTTTTATGCACACTTGTATTTTCCCGCCATATATCAATCTTAAATAGTCATTGGCCTAACGACTTTATTCATGCGCCTGTCAAGGGGGAACATAAAATTGTTAGGAACCTAAATGTATTACCCACATTCCAGTTAATTTCTTAAGTGTAGGTATAAAACAAAGACATAGCAACTTGACCAGCAATAAACTTCAACATTTCGCTCGCAATACAACGTCAAGACTTGGAACTATTTCACTTTATTCGCTGCCAACTTGACTGGGAGCCTGTGTCGCTGTGTACGAAAGCATCAGTGCAGTTAACGAGCACTGATTTTTTTTTTCATAGGTTGATTTCAAAAGTGCTTAATTTACCGTGAACGGACTATAAGTAAGTTATACAAGTCCACTCTCACTGTATCACATTTACAACTGATCGATCCACGAACAAAGCTATCGATCCCGTGGTTATGCCAATTTTTGTACGGCGGAAGAATACACAATGGATCGAAAAGTATAACCATAAGTATGGATTTGTAAACCTCAAAATTAGCGATTCGAAACCCTGGATACTTAGATAATAAAATATAACTTGAATTTTAGTTTGTTTTTTTTTTCTAGTTCAATGCCGCCATATTCGAGTAGATTTGCTCGTAAAAAATTTGTCCAAGACTTTATAAAGCTTAAACTTTTCGCCAGTCTCGAGACGAGTTTCAAAGCCACTTTTGAGTTAGGTAACAAAAAAAAATGGTGGTATACAGTAAATTATATGTGAAGATGTAGTTTGCTCAGACGAGCCAAAAAGATATCACAAAAGTTTTTTTTTCCAGAAGGAAAATGGCCGAACAATGAATATAATTAAGATTAAATTAATACTACACGGTATAAATTTTAACATTATCATTAATGGCGTCCATAAATTGAAGAAAAAAAATGCAAATAATACGAAATAGCGACAAAAGGCGTAGAATTAACGAAGCGCTAAAGCGAAACTATCTCTTCAAAATACACCATCGCCTGTATACAGAGCACGGGACTAAGCTGCAACACTACAGAATGTAACGTGGGACTCTCAGAAGCGATCTAACGCTTTGAGAGCTGGGACTGCCAACCGTTATGCAAAGCTACACTAAAAAACGTTCAGCTTAAAAATCATTCGGTATTTCTGAGTGCCGTTCTCTTACAAACTGAATTTAAGATCAGTTTCACGTCCGTGTGCTAATTTAGTTTTCCCGTTTTGTTTACACTTGAATTTTTGAGAGTGAAGACTTTTAAGATGAGTATTTTACTCTCATAGGCGCAATAGCTCTTTCAGTAGGAACGAGACGTGCAGTGCACTTTTATGTTTATTATTGAACCCAGGCTGATGGGGTCACAGTTGAAAATGTCCCAGTGGCGAGTTGTCGACGGAAAGCCATGCTCGTAGAGGCGATGAAGTATCTGCTGAGCTTGCCTGCGACGCCCTTAGCGCCCCCAAGTCTCGTACACACAGTACAGAGGCGTCGAAACCTTTCTGGGTTGATTGTCCGTAGTGTAAGGGGGGGGGGGGTGTCTTGTAGAGAATCTGGCACCCTTATGGTGCTTGGAAAAACACCCCTTCCAAAAATTTCGCAATCAATAACATAAGTATTCACATACAAAACTATTTTCTGTTCACATATTTTACACAAAATTCTTACCATACCGGTATAAACATTACTGTAAATAACACTAATATTGATCTCCGTTTTAGTAAGTGAGTGAAGAAATTTTGGCTGCTCTTAACATCGAGGTCTTGAGAGCCGATGAGGGTGAAGCAAGGTGAGCATGGAACAGCACCGGAGGGAAGGTGTGGGGAAAACGGGAGATCTCCAAGAAAACTCGCTTCGTCCGGCACGAGGATTGCCTGGGTGGTAGGCGAGTGTCTAGCCACTACATCACCGCGGCCCCTCTGCGTTAGAATATACATACTTGAGGTATGAATCTTGATCTACATTGTTTCCTCGAGGCGCCACCAAGCATATCGCTCCAGCATGTCCGACGCCCTTGACAGTAGTTCTCCAGCCGCGCGGCGAAGAAACGGGCCGCCGCGCGAAGAAACGAAGTGCGCTGGCTGGTTGGAGCGACCACGCCAGACTTGAAAGCTGGCGGCAGATACGGCGCGGCTTGTACTGTGTATTAGGGTGTTTGACAAGGAGCAGTGCGGGGGGCGCTGTCCCCTGAGTGTCCCCAGATAAGCCCACCGTGTTGACCCAACTCTCCAGACCCGCGGCCAGGCACGCACGCACGTGCCCTGGCAACCACGCGCGCGCAACTGGTCACGTGACTCGCTGCACGGTTTAGCTGAGCTCGCCCTGCCAGCAGTCAAGAGCCGTAGTACGTACACCGAACACACGTATGGATCGTCGGTGGGCGACTGTGAAGCCACGTTGCAAGGACACACTTAACAAGAGGCTGAGGGTTTCCCTCAAGCTATCAAGACCGGCCACCTCGACTGTCCGCCTACGGAGTCACCCACCATCCCTCTCTTCAACACGCATATGGCAATCGTGTCGTACGATGCCGCTGGTCGACGGGTTTTCTCGGGGATCTCCCGTTTCCCCCGCTCTTGCATTCCAGCGCTGCTCCATACGTCGTTTCTTCATCCCCATAGGCTCTCAAGACCTCGCTGTTAAGAGCCGCCCAAATCGTTTCGCTCACTCACTAACCCTCTCTTTATCTTTTCATTGTTTCAGGTGTCTGACACGGAAGGGGGCGTGCTCAGTCGCGAACACCTCCCCCCTCCCCACTCCCTATCCTCCTCCACAGTTGTGGTACCTCCCTACAATTGAAATAATTCAAACCAGCAGCGATGAAACGTAAGAAAGTCCGCCTGATCGAACTTTGTCCTCTAGCTCTCCATAACCCGTTTTATAAAGACATCCTTACCCTGTTCTGTTTCTAGCGGAATATCACCTTCTACTTCATAAATTGATTGAATTTATACAATCATTTCCTGTCGAGGTGTCTGGCTTTTCCCCTCCTAGCTTATGGTAGCTAGAAGGAAACCATTGACCCAATTGCGGCCATGGTTCCTCAATCCCAGCAATGACGCGAAATCCACATCGTGTAGTTACATTTCTCACTGCACGTCTAGGCATGTGGAGGTTTGCCCTGAGACGCACTTAGGTCTCCCCTACTTCGGAACTCAAAACTCTCCTTTTAAATTTACGGTATGTTAGGAGAAGAAAAACCCAGTGGTGTAGACGCCTGTCCGGTGGACTGATGGTCCTATGTCTCTCCCCGACCGGGGCAAGTGTTTCTGTTTCCAGGATTCAAGGACTGGACATTCAAGTCATTCCTTCATATCCACACTGCGAAAGGCAAGGGGAAACCGCATCGAAAAATAATCCTCCCAGTAGGTCTCGAGCAACCAAATTTTATACCAGCAAGTACGAAATGCCATACCCACCGACCGAGCGGTTTGATTAATAACTATCAAGAACAGTAAATGCCAACATATTATATAATGTATAAAGGTTGTTTTCACGATAAGTGAGCACTTTTGAAATGAACCTTTAAAAATAGTTACTGTCCTGCATGCATATATTTTAACGGGCGCACTGAGTGACGTGTACCCAGTAAAGTTGGTAACGATGGATGGAAAGTAGTTTCATATCTTAACATCGAATAAAAAGTATTAGGTAAACATTTGTGACGACTTAAATAATGTCTTTCGCTTTTTTTTTTTGCATCGAAGTGTAAAAAATGAGCTGATTTGTAAAATATTTACTTTTATGATAATTTCACAGTTTCACTTGACCGACGCATAAGTAAAGTGATGGGGCCCATGGCAATGGCCGTTTTACATAAGGCGGAATAGCAAGCAACATGCACACAAATAGATCTGAAGCACAGCTTTCGAAAGTGCTCATTACACCGTGAACAGCCTATATCAATATGGATATGAACCAGAAGAGGTTGGAGAATTATGCGGCATACTAAAAAAAAAAAAAAAAACACATTTCAAAAAGTAGTTTACATGTGAATAAATTTGTTATGACCGAGGACACTTGACTCCTATTCGTGAGGTTGCAGGTTTAGTCCCTACCGGCTGAAATGCAGATGATTGTCACACGTTTCCCATCCTCATTTCAGACGCACGCAAATGTGATTCCCCATTTTCCCTCTCCCTACTTCCGCACAGACTACCAGTGCTGTTAAATTATCAGCCCGTCAGACTCCCCACAGAATTTCGGGCATACAAAACATTTTATCAGCTGTTCTTTTGATTTTAATATACAAAATGTTTTAGAATAAAATTTCGAAATTGAAACCATAGCATCTATGGACTAATATAAACAAAAAGTCCTAGTAACATATTTTTTAGAAAGGTCATCTGGTATTTTTTAATTTAAGTGGATGTTAGGCAAAACAACGCAGGAAGTTAAAATACTATACGACCTTTTCAAAAAATTTGTTACTAGGATATTTTGTTTATATTAGTCAATAGATGCTGTGGTTTGAATTTCGACATGTTATTCAAAAACCCCTTGTATACTTTTGACTACAAATTTATTACATCTTCGCGCTAATGAACTGACCACGTGCTGAACAAGTTATGACCGTCAAGATTTGAAATCTCACTAAACAACCAGTCGACTGAGGTTCTAGTCAGTCGTGCAAGTTGACTATAGGCGTAACAGCTCGTTTATTTAAATTTTGTGAAGTCCAACATCTTCCATCCATCTGGCATTTCCATAATCAAAAATCTGGTACTTCCTTGGTTGTGCAATGAGCATTACAAGTAACATTCAAATATTTATCTCAGCCTTGGTGCGGGGGAATTTCCTGTTCTTTAGATATATTCTTGACAGCTTGACAACTGCCTGATAAAAATATCTACTTGGAAAATACGAACATTCATATTTGGCAATTCTGATACTCCAAAATAAACGGTAACATACTGAGGCATCTAAACATTTACAGGAAATGAAGGAAAGATACAAGTGAGTCGCCTACTGTATACTCACCACTTCTGTAGTATAATCACGGTCTCTTCACACTTTTGGATCAAACCTTTGAAAAATCACCCCATGTATTACGTGTTTGGTTTTTCTAATTATGTTATGTATCGCAAGCGTTTTATACTTGTGTTAGCATAAAAGAACATAAAAATTACCTTATTTGATAAATTATAATGTTATTTATGTTTTATCTATAAATAATAATATTTCGTTTATAGTTAATATGAAAAATACAAAGGAGAAAATGAGCGCGTTGGTAATGCCGAGTAAGAAATAGTTCTTATGCAAAATATTACATAACGCAGTGCGCGCGGATGCGGTGCGTTGTCCCTTTCGTGTAATTTTCTAGACTCGGTTAAGCTTCGATTGCAATACTTTCAATAAATTTGTATTTCACTTTTATCTCCGCGACGCCCTTGGGAATTATTATCCGTCGCGCATGATAAAAATGCTACAAGAAATGATTTTCTGTGATGGCCCTCCAACAAGTTGCCGGTGTTAATCCCCTGCTGGTTGTTCCGTCACCTTTCGAGCGGTCATTCTAAGGATAGAAATCGATTTTTCCGTATAGCGTTGCGTGTCGGCCATGTCGCGTGCTAAACCTACCCCCTCCCTCATTCCACACTCGTGACTCTCTCGCACAGCAGAGGGGGCGGAGAGGGTCGCAGGCGCGTGCCTACTTGATAGACAGATGACGTCAGGCGGCATTGTGTTTTCCATGTAAGTCTCCATGCCAAATTTCCCTTTTGGAAAAAACACAGACTAAAGATGAGGTAGACCGATCTCGCTGGCTGTGCACAACCAGTCTCCGTGTCCCAACATTGAACTGCTTTTCTGCCGACACGTCTAGTGAAAACGGCGTGGTTTGGATTTTAGGTTAGAAAACTTTGTAACCAAATGCTTTGAGATGTACGTATGCATTCTCTAAGCAATTTGTAACGCACTTTAATTAAATTCAAATTGGTAGAAGTATTTTATACATATAATAGCGCTTGTCATTTAAAAATTAAGATATAGACAAACACTTCCATCACTGTCGACAATGTGACTTTGACAGTCGTGTATGATTGGGACAGGTCAATGTTGGGTACATGCGCAGAAGGGGAATAAGCGGTCTACCTCATCTTTAGTTTATGGGGAAAACGCCTCGACGACAATTTAAGAACCTGCGTCATCCGCTATATTGAATTATTTATTTTATTTATCCCTATTCATATTTAGGAATATTTATTGAAAGATGCCACAATAGAAGATTAGATAATTACCTGATCCATCATTACGGACATAATATATGAACTGATAAGGCATATTTATGAAATAATTAACTCAAAACCAAAATTGTATGTAGATATTAGTCCAATATCTCCGTATGACAACCATGGAACATCAATTAACAGTAAGGTACAAAAATATGTGCACAGAACAATGGAATGTATTGCTTCTCTAATGAAACATTTTCAGTAATGACACACATCGGTGCCGCGAACGTAAAATAAACATCAAGGTGTCCGAGCGCGTCAACGTAGACGTATTTACGCAAAACAAACGGCTGTGTCCCCAACACAGCCAAACCAAATTTTTCTTTAATATTTTAAGAATATTCTATGGTTTCGTGTCATGATATCATTAATAAGTTGATGAAAATACCAAATAATTTGAAAAATTACATTCAGTTGTTTTTGCGTAAACACAAGAAATTTCACTTGAAATATTGGTTTGTACAAATTAAAAAATGTTATATTAACAAAATTTTCTTTTCAGGTGAAACGTTTCTTTAAGTCATAAAGTGTCATGTTGCTGTTAACTTCAAACCTGGATCTTGATTTACCGTCTGCAAGGGTTCAACGTTTTGCTATCCCAAAATTAATTATTTTGAGTTGTATCCTAATGTATTAATTTTGTTCAGTTTTGATATTTTTTTTTACGAAAAAAGGCATAAATTTAAATTTACGGTAGTTCTTTCCATTAGCCTTGGAAAAGTAATTGTCCTCTATTTCCATACTTTTTTCCGGCTATTATTTCATGTGACAGCGAACACAATTGTAATACTTTAAAACTTGAGAGAATAATGTACATCTCTTGAACATCCTTTACGGAATTGACCACACTCAAAAATAAGGTGGTAAACGGAAATGCCCCGCCCCTTCCAGGGGCCGCGGTGGCTCAGCGGCTAGAACGCTCGCCTCCCACCTAGGCGCAAAGCCCTGCTTAAGATCTACTTGTGTACACATTGTGTATTCTTTCACCATTACGTACAATTAAAGTTACATGATCACTTCATTCGAGCGTCGGTCAACGGAAAATATTTTAATATCCACAAATATTTACTTAACGCTTGTAATTTAACGTTAACACATGGAACTACTTTCTCTCCGTCATTGTCAACATTACTGGGCGCGTGAGAGGGAGCGTCCGACGACTGTAGCCATGAGCAGGGAGTGACAGTAGATAGGGCTTACAATCGCGTTATTTGAAGTAAGTGCCTGTGGAAATACCAACATAGACATTTTACGACTAGAGTTAATGATTTTATGGAACAGATAGGTTTTGAGACAAAATTGTGAGTGTTTTGTATCTAAAACATACTGATTTAACCTACATTTCTTTTAGGTGCTAATTTAATAACGTACTAAAACTTTTAGAAAAATTTAATCCGTTTTTCGCACTGCTTGTGCAAGATTCATTCTATTCTGTTGGTCACATTTGGAGGTAACGTAAATATTTAAGACAGAGATAACACAAACAGCACAGGTTTATTTAATTATTGAATAAAACAGCATTCGGCAACTAAATGGCGTTAGTCAAGTAGATTCTAATTACGTACTTTTAAAACTTTGTTCTAGAACCTCTCAAGAATAATGCACGCCGTATCCGGCAAAGCCCAGGGGGGGGGGGGGGGAACTATTTTTTGTAAGTAAGCTATTTTATTAAACATTAAATAGAACACAGCGTGGATAATAAAAATTCAATGAAGCGTATTTATCACAAAATAATCATTATAAACTATTGTTTTTCTTTTATTATATTAGGTGATTATTTTTCGTAACGCGTGTCTGCTGTTGGTATTAATCCAGGCACCTACCACCCATCCACCACTCCTAAAAAAAAGACTTCAAAATAAGAATATCGTTACGACATGGAAGTGTCGACTCTTGTCTCCTTACTTGCTCTGTGGCCATGACAGCAGTGTGCATGCTCCTCGAGTGACGGCCATTCTGCAGATAACGCAGTCGAGAAATGGCGTGGCATTTGTTAACAAGTACGTATTGTACGTTCTTCAGTCCGGTGAAAGTCACAGGCGGCGAGGCGTCCTGTTTGCACGCGGCGGTGGACCGCCAAGGTCACGTGCGTGAACACAGCACGGCGAACGGGTTGGGAGGGAGAGGCAGTGAAACGTAGCGGCCACATTGAATCACTAATGCCCCGTTGCAACAACAGCTTCCCCGATCCGAGATCGAATGATACTAGTTCCGAACCAGGATCCAATTTGATATTGGTTCCAATGTAAAAGTGTTGCACCAATGAAATTTCACGATTCTGGATCTCCGATTGGTAGATCTGGGTTCCAACGTGAGAGATCGAGATTAAGTATGAGACTAATTTTGCCATTGGTTCGTAATATATGACGTCATGTAAGTAGGCGTATTTTTCACTATAGACAGAACTAGATGTGCGATGTTTTATATTTTTTAAGTGAATTATTGTTGTACGAATTTTAGAATAATATTCAAGTGCGTATAATGTTGTTTTAATCTCCCAAGAAAATAATCGAACGTAGTTCTATCTGTTGGCGTATTTTCAAACTACATTTGTCGACGATGGCTGCTGATCTCGGATCTAGATTTGGAACCACCACTTCCGGCGGTTTGAAATGAACTTTATCTCGATATCCAGTCTAGCTCTGAACTCGAATGGTGCAACAGTTTTCTGTGTCGATCTTATATCCAATCTCGGATCGAGTTTCGAACCAGGATGGTGCAACCGGGCATAAGCATAAACTGAAGATGAGGAAGGCTAATTTTCGTTCCCATTGCCAATACATCTGTCAGAATCACGTGATCGACAGTGTCGAACGTGTTCGTTTACTTTTCAACTTCACTATTATCTAGTTGCATTAAAATTAGAACACAGAGATTACCATCTCAAAGCATTTATTCTCATAAACAGTATTCTAAAATAAAATATAGTGCTGTTGGCAGAAAAGCAGTTCAGTGTTAAAAAGCGGAGAGTATTCTGATTCGCATCTAACGTGTGCACTCTACACAATTTTCTCCTCACGCACTGAAGTGCTGCTCGCAGCCAAAATGGCTACTGAAATATTACTGCTGGCTTACCGATTTTAGAAGCAGGGCCAGAGTAACAGTGCTATATGTCATTTTCGTTATATGTTTATATATATATTTTTATATACACACACATCACTCTCGTAAATCAATAAAAATCTACAACGATATCTCAAATAACAAAACTGCAAATAACAAACACCTCACTCGAAATATGGGAAAACCCTATATTTTCGTATGGCCTTGGTACTTCTTAAGCGTCGGAACACGTAGAGGAGAATGTGCGACCAACAAATAAGCATTAAAATAAACAAATAAGTAGTTCCGTACTGTCCTTTTTTTATAATTAAATACTAAAAAATGTAATTAAATTTTATACACGGCAATGAATGAATATTTAGATCATTTTAATGTTTGTGTGCGTACGCTCGCGTATGCATATATGTGTGTTTGTGTTTATGTGTGTGTGTGTATATATATATATATATATATATATATATATATATATATATATATATATATATATATATATATATATACAGGATGCCTTTTTAAATAAGTGCAGATATTTAGGAGAAAAAAAGGGGGAGGGGAGAATGCAAGTGAGTATCAAGACGGGTGTTTCGATGTAATGAACAAGGTGTTGGAAATTGATTCTTATGCTACAAGTAAATTGTATTGTATTGGCTTTTTAACGTCCCCCAGTTTTATGGTTGGAGGCTCAGCAGAGGACGGCTTACAGTCTAACTTAGAACAATAATAATTATGCAAATAACATGTAGTACAGTCACTCAAAAGCGAGTTGACATCGAAACCGCAAGTACCTACCTACTTACAGTATTAACAACAATAGTTCAAAGTGATAGCCGTAAACGTGGTTGCAAGGATGCATATCGTCGCAACGGTATTGCTGTACTCGAAGCACACACGTGGCAGTAGTGATGATTGCCGTGGTTCTTGCAGCAGAGTATTACTATTCAACACTTCCCCCGCCATGTTGTGCTGTGGACAGGCGAGGCACTGATTCCCCCGCGAGGGCATCTTCACAACAGCGACGGTGCGTCTTGCGTTCTATTTTATTTGTAGCATTAGGACGCATTCCCGACCCATCTTCATTACATCAAAACACTCGTCCTCGCACTCCCTTGCATTTTCCAAAATAGTGTCTGTACTCATTAAGAAAAAGTTCTGTATATATCGGATTCGAACGTGAATAACACAGAAACTATTTAAGACATGTTGATGGGACTGCATGTATCTGACGCTTAAGGACAACGCATGGTTGCACATTTAAAAAACGATAAGCAAGACTTGGTAGAGTTATCATTTAGGGAAGACTCCGTAAAAATGCCTAAATTACTATTTGCAGCTCTCGAGATACGTCTGTGCCAGTCAGCGTCGCCTGAAATTTCTTCTTAGATTTGTTAATAAGAATCAAATAATGAGAAACTGTTTTCTTAAAAAAATAAAAATAAAAAAAGTACTGTAATGAGATGAAATGTCCTTACAAGATACAAAAAGGTTAACACACCTCATATAAGACTTAGTACTCGAATTAGTGGTGAGAAGAAGCATTTTTCGATTTTCGACTAGGTCTTTGGAAAAATACACAGACATATTGTCCTGACGAGAATAACAGCGGAATAAACGAGCGATCAGCCACAGTACTTATACTGCAGCATCATTGCATTTGGATAAACACGTTTGGGCTGTTACGGAACGTTATCTCAATAAAGCTTAGTAATGATGTATGTTCAAGATTAAGGAACGTTTCAAAACAAGCACAGAGTTTACTGCCTTATCTCTAATGGATTAATGGCTTAATCCTAAAAGCTTGATTTAGATGGATTGTCATTGACTATAATTTCTTCATTGTCAGTACCTGCATCTTTAACATAGTTAACACACTCCTCAGTTTTGAAAATAAATTCATACTTTATTTTTTAAGTTAAAATATGCCGTATATAATATACATGCGGGTATATAAAAGTGTTTGACAATATTTTGGATGGTTGCATTGCTCCCTTGTCTAGACATGAAAAATCTGTTTTAACCGATATAATAGGCAAAACAAAATATTTCTTAAAGTTCCACTCCCCCAGAGTCGTAAAAAGGTATGATGGGTGTATGATCGCGCAATAACATGGCCCATCTTACAAGATAAACGGAAGAATTCCTCAAAATCACTCGGCGATACACTGCACTTCAGAAAGTGCAACACCGAGCGCTTATCCTCGTGCAGTAACACGCTTGCCTTACATTTGGGACATCGCAGGTGCAATCCGGGACATCTGCAATTGGGGATTGTTTTCCTCAATTGGTTTTCCTCACCTCCAATCCACGTAAACGCCTATGCAGTTTCTTATTACGAAACTTTCCAGTTCCCCTACCTGCTAGATTGGTAGATGTGCAAAATGAAAGGCACTAATCCTATTATTACAGTCTATTCGCGGATCCTTCGCAATTTTAATAGAAACCTTCTAAAATAACCCCATGCATGGCGTGTTTGGATGTTTCCTAATTACGTTATGTATCACAAGCATTTTATAATTGTTAACATAAAAGAACATAAAAGTAACTATTTTCTGTTAAATTTTAATTTAAGTTTATATTTGATCTATAAATAACTGCATTTCGTTTATAATCAATATGAATAGAAATAGTGAGAAAATATAGTTGTTGCTAATGCCTAGTAAGAAATAGTTCTTATGTAAAATGTTATTACACTGAGTGCGCACGAACTCGGTGCGATGTCCCTTTGGTGTAATTTTCTAGACACAGTTAGGATTTGTTTATGCTAGGCGGAGGAATGTCCTCAGAATTACAACTTTAACCGGGCTTCAGAAAAGTATGAAGTAACAGTGAATAGGCCATATTAAACAAGTACATGAATATGAAAATCCACACGTGGTTCTGGCCCGATGCAGGATCTGGTGTGGATGTGAGGAGGCTAGCGTTAAGGGCATTATGTAGCTGCGCGTCCAAGGTCAAGAAGCGAGGGACCGATACGGGCGAACCTAACAGGCACGCCCTGTGCCTCGTCGTTCCTACGCGCATGGCGTGCAGCGTTTCCGTCGAGACGCTGTACTGTGCAAATTAGATCTGTAACAGTGAGACTTCATCACACGTGATGAAAGACCAAGATTAAACTACGCCCGTATCTTTGTACTTTTCTCTTGCCGCTTAAGGAAACTGCATAGGCAAGCTTTCAAAAAATGCGATATTTGACCAATTTCACGATTTTTTTTCTCTCCAAGAATACACTATATGACAAAAGTAAAAAATATAGGAATATAGACAATAGTTTATTTTATCCTTTCTGGAAAAAAAAAGTCGTATTTCCATAACTTTTATTTACCGAGATACGCGTTTGCACGCAAACGACGATTTTACAGAAAACGTTACAGTACCTAGTCCTCTTAAGCGGGCCTGCCTTACCCGAGGGACAGACATTTCGCTCTGGCCAGACCGAAGAATGGACGAGACGGGGATAGCCTCGAAAAATACCACAAACACAGTGGCCGGCACACATGAGAGCAGCCTCCTCTCTCACGGTCCGAAAATTCCCCTCCCACCAGCGCCTGGGATCAAACTTGGGACCTCACAAGTGGGAGGGTAGTGCATAACCACCTGAGCCAACCGTGGCTCCTTAATTTTGCGATGGCGCCATAGTTTATTTGCCTTGCTCTGGAGGAGTACGAGTTAACAGCAGGAAAAGAAAAAAAGGAATCGATCATATGCAACCCAGTAACAAATTTAATTTGTTTCTATGGCAGCAGCCGGAAAACAAATTACGTCAAATCTAGTATACAGGTTGGCTTTGGAATAAGGGTCATTGAATTCCCGCATTTTTTATAATCTTTGCTTGTAATCAATTGAGCTTCCACGGGTATTGAACCGACACATTTGATTAAAACAGCAACAACCGCGAGAAAAACGAAGGCACCACTTTATTTATTTCAAATATTTGTACTAATGCTTCGATTCATTTGTACATCAACACACTTTTATATTAGAGGCTTCTAGCGGCACGGGCTAGGTAAGATTATTTCCGCATCAGTATAGGCCCCTAACAAATCCCTGAGTACTGTTGGTTCGCTCCTAATTGGGCGCCACTGAAATTCCTGATGCTCAGTTTATTCTTCAGTTCACATTGTATCCATCAACTACCATTGCTGCAGGTCTAATGACTGGTACACAAGCGTCGACCAGGTGGCATTATGAAATCGTTTAAAACCTAAATATGTTATCTTACTGTAATACGCATAAAAAACAAAAAAATAAGCCAATATCAGTGTTCAGACTTGAACAATGTACTTGTAATATACACGTTAACGTACAGAACTGTTTCTCATGGTTTAATTGTCAACGTAACTGAAAGTATTCGTATCAGTGTTCACGTTAAAAGGCATCTACACAATTATGAGTATGGGTTTTATTTTCCATGGCTGATTCCATACCTGGAGACACTTTTGGCGTCAACGCAAGAGCGGAAACATAAGTACAATAAATAAATAAGTAATGTCAGAATTAATAGTGAATACCGTTACTAAAGTTGTATGGTCTGAATAACAGATCTCTAACATGGGTCATACGAATAATTTCACTCGACGAGACGAATTTCGCATGATTTGAGACCCGGTCACTGCATTGTAGGTTTACGATTAAAAACCATAGGCACAGAGAATAGGACATAGCAGTATAACATTGCACACGACCTTGTGCTAAATTGGTACACAATAGCAATACTTACTTTGCCAATTAAATTTTGCAACGAATCTGGTGTCAGTTGGTAATGTTGATAAATAACGTTTTGATGCTGTCATGACATACATAAAATGGAATAAAACAGATTTACTGTGGTACTGTATAGAAAATGGACAGTGATTAAAAACAGCTGGCATGTTTGCTTGTCCTTAAAATAGTTTTGCTTTCGCAAAGAAGTGAATAAAATAAAAAATTTTTGCTAGCACACTGTGAAATGTTCTTCCCTCTAAATTTATATCTTGTCACATTTCTTCGTTCCAACAGCATATATAATCCATCCACAGTTACTTCACACTATTCTGAAGCCCTGCTGAAGTTCTACTTCCAAGATATTCTCCGCCTCGAGCAAAGTAAGCTTAAGGGGAATGGTGCACGCAAACCGTATATTCATATAATTCTTCTCATAACTTATTTTACAGAGGATTTTTCAAAAATGTTGGCTCGGCAAGACGTAAATATCAATTTTGAGCGCCTTCTTACTTTGTTACAAATTCACTGTCTTCGTTATACACGGAGCACTGATTGAAGACAAGAAAACAAAAATTCTTTCTTTTCTTCCATCAGCGCTCCGAGAATAATGACGGCAGTATATATCTAACAACGTAAAAAGGCGTTGAAAATTATTATTTGCGTCTTGTCGAGCCAAAAATTTTGACAAGCCCTCTGGGAAACGACTTGTATCGAAAATCGGGTAAATATACGACTTTCATGCACCATTCCCCTTAACTAAGTCTATAAAATTTCACCAATTGATATCGCACAGAATTCGTAAGCACCTAGCTGTGATAGTATTTTTTATTAGAACTATTTCTTACTAGGCGCTACCAACACACATGTCTTCTCGCTGTTTTTATTCATGTTTATTATAAATGATATATTTTAATTTATAAATAAAATATAGCTAAAAATTCACATTAACGAAAAATACGAAGTTTGGTGTTAACAGAAGTATGAAAGGGCTGTGATACATGACATATTTAGGAAATAACTAAACACGTCATATATGGGATGATTTTTCAAAGATTTGATTCAAAAAGTGTGAAAAAACCGCGAATAGACTATATAACTAAATTCGTCCATTTTACAGCTAAAAAAAATAACTACGTCCAAAATTTGCTACTATCTCCTGATTGGCTGCTGCCCCGTGCTTCTGCATAAGAACTGGAGATGTAATCATTCGCTACGTGCACTATTCAAGGGTCTGATATTATGTGCATCCATTTATCACAAACATTTATAGCTGAAACTGACGTAAATAAAGTTAATTATAGAACTGACATTATACATTATTAATATGATTTTATTACACATGATCACAGTGAATATTATGACGATCTTTCTTGATGATTTTTTTGTAAATTCTGCTTTTCGAAGCATCCAAAACGGAAATGCGCTTAAATTTGGTTGAAAATGCGGACTGTACCGATCGATTATTTTTTTTAATTTAAAAAGTATGTATTAATAAAATATTTTATAATGTTTCAAAATATATACATTCTTCTTTCATATACAGTACAAATCACACTTTTCTGACAATTTTTATGGTGACTGTACTAATTTTTTACGAGTTCTTCACATCGTAAAGTCAGGTGCAGTGCTCCATACGTAATTGCTTTACTTCAACCTTAAGGCTCGTCTACAATCAACTTGACGCAAAATTGTAAACGCTAAACGTCACCATAATAAAACTGGCATGTCTATAATCGACGTTACCAGGAATAAAAATAAAAATAATGTAGGTATGTAAATATAAATATTCCTGTTTGTTTTGGTAATTAAAAAAAACCCTTTTGTAAAAGAATAACGATTCCGCACACTTAATAGTTAACTCAATTATTTGTAAATGCGTTTTGCGTTATTTGTATATTGATTTCACATAACATCAACAGAATAAAAACGTACGGCCTTTGTGGTGCCATATATTGCCAATCGTCTGTACCATTTGTTTTCACTTGTTTGTGACGACTTGGATTCTGATTGGCTGGCGCTAACGTTGAACGCAAATGCTCGAATGTTGGCCAACTTTGACGTTCAGCGTCGCGGTAACGTTTTACGTCGCTTGTAGCCAGTGCCGTTACTCTCCACGGATTCGTGAGTAGTTGTAACGCGTCATTGTAGTAGTGTCAACGCGGTTTTGTAGCCAGGCCTTTACGCGCGCTCGGCGAAGCACAACACCGTAATGTCAGCACCGGTGAACGTAGTATCCACAAACACTTCGACGATTCACGCTGAAGTTAAAAATAAAGCTCCTTGCGCTAACTTCGCGTTGTTCCGTCCAAGTATAGATCGCGCAGTAGTGTAATCACAGCGAATGAAGGACGACGCTAAGATAATTTTCCCACGTGAGAATTTGAACCAACTTCCAACAAAATGTGAAGGTACAGGAAACGTAGTTTTAGCCAATCAGATTCCTGGAAACTTTTTTTTTTTTTTTCTCTATTCATTTTCATTCCTACCAACTTCCGGCTTTGCAATTTATGCCACAACTGCAATGTACGTTGGAGTTCACAGAAACGTGCGTGTTCACTTGAATGATAAACAATTTAACAATTTGAAAAAAAGAAAAATCTGGAAACTGGCATCAATTTATGCTAGATTTGACGTTATTATTGGCACAGATAGGAAAATGTTTCAAATATTAAAAAATTGCGCATATTTACGTTTAATTGCAAATGCACACCTGTAAGTACGCACTAGTCTTTCAGATCCCATATACAGCATATTTCGTAGCACTGAATTACAACTTATCGAAGACAGCCTTTCTCAACTCCAGCGTGTGCACGGGTATGATTTTCGTGGAGCCGCGGTGGTGTGGTGGTTAGACTACTCGCCTCCCGCCTAGGTGAACCGGGTTCTATTCCCGGGCGGGGATTTCCACACGTAGGGAATCGTGCCGGACGATGCCGCTGGTCGGCGGGTTCTATCGGGGATTTCCCGTTTCCCCTGCACATTCATTCCTGGCGCTGCTCCATGCTCACGACCCCTGCACATTCATTCCTGGCGCTGCTCCATGCTCACGACCCCTGCACATTCATTCCTGGCGCTGCTCCATGCTCACGACCCCTGCACATTCATTCCTGGCGCTGCTCCATGCTCACGACCCCTGCACATTCATTCCTGGCGCTGCTCCATGCTCACGACCCCTGCACATTCATTCCTGGCGTTGCTCCATGCTCACGACCCCTGCACATTCATTCCTGGCGCTGCTCCATGCTCACGACCCCTGCACATTCATTCCTGGCGCTGCTCCATGCTCACGACCCCTGCACATTCATTCCTGGCGCTGCTCCATGCTCACGACTCGCTTCGCACACATCGGCTTTCAAGACCTCGATGTTAAGCGCCGCCCAAATTCTTCACTCACTAGCGGGTAAAAAGGCTGTTCACGATAAAGTAAGCAGTTTTGGAATCAACCTTAGAAAAAACTCACTGCCTCTGCCTGCATTAATTTTAACGGGTGCACTGGGTGACATGCGACCAGTATAGTTGGTAATGATGGATGGAAAATAGTTCCGTATTTGAACGTCGAATAAATAGTGTTAGGGAACCATTATGATAACTTAAATTATTTCTTTCACTTTCTGATTTTTTTTTAAATTTATCGAAGTGTAAAATTGACCAGATTTGTAACATATTTACTTTTCTGATGATTTCACAGTTCCACCTGACTGACGCATGAAAAAAGTGATGAGGTCCACGGCAATGCTAATTTTTACGTAAGGTGGAGGAATACACGACGTGCATACAAGTAGGTCATAAGCAGGGCTTTCAGAAGTGCTCATTTTACCGTGAACAGCCAAAACGATTTCGTAGACGATATTTTGAGACGAGAGTCAACGTGAAGGTAAGATGACGAGCCGATGTTAGTAGCTTCGACGGGGAACGACTTTGTGGATGGGCAGGTGGCTTACCTGGGTGACAGGACGACGTCCGGCGGAGGCAGAAAGAGGGAAGGCAGCAACGGGTGGCCCGGTTGTAGCGGTGCGTGCGCGCGCGATCCGGGGTAGACACGGCACAAACAGGGAGCGGCAGTGCACTGGAGGCGGCGCGGCGGCGGAGGTGCGCGCTGCCAGGACAGCAGGCACGCCCCGCTTATCGCCCCGTGCTTCCCCCCTTCTCCCCCCTCCCCATTTAACCTTTCTCCGGCGTCGCGTCACCTCCCCTACACTCCTTCAGCGAAGGGGGCGACGCGCTGCCTAGGGCGCACAAGCGCGCTGCACGCCCTCGGCTGGAGACTTGGCAGGCGGTTTTCCGTGTTCCCAGAGTTTGCTTACTGCGTTTGATGGCGGAGAAGCGCGGGAGCTATAAGGGTGACACTGACATGCGCGCCAAGTGTGCCGTCGCCGCTAGGCTCTGAACTGACGTGCAGTGTTCTCGCTGTGTACATAGGTATAGGCTGTTCACTGTAAAGTGATCACGTTTTACGCCCTAGTTATTTTTTCCTTTCAGCCATTTTCCCCCCCTTTAACCACATTTCAAAATAAAAATTGCCATACAAATAATAAACACAGTGTGTATTTTCCAACGCACTCGAAAGTTAACGTCTAAAGCTAAAATAAAACATATTTTTTAACTCTTATTCCACAATGAGAGGGCTTTCAAATGTGCTTCCTTTACCGTGAATATCCTACATGGGTGCATATAATTTTATTGGTGTAAAGTCTGAAAGCACTCAACAGGCATCGTCAGAAGTGTGTTCATTTCATATATCAGCACGATGGACGCAACTCAAAAGTATTTGCGTGGCAGAACGTGAATTTCAAACACACTGGAACGCAGTTCAGGCTCTAGGCAGGTGGGCATAGACCCGCGAATTTCGCGAGCTCAAGCAGCTCCAGGATACAGGCCGTTCGTGGTTACTTTCAACTTTTCTGAATTCCCGCTGAAGTTTTCCTTTCAGGGTATTCCTCCGCTTCACGCAAACAAAGCTTAACTAAGCCTACAAAATTACATCAAAGCGACAACGCATCGCATTTATGCTCTCTCAGTTTAATAATATTTTGCATGAGGACTATTTATTACTAGGCATTACCAACACACACGTTTTTCCCCCCATTTTATTTATAAATGGAGTATTACAATTTATAGATAAAATATAGGCAACAGTTCAATTTAGTTAATTTATGTCAACAGAAGTATAGAACGCTTGTGTTACGTGGCATATTTAAGAAACAAACAAACGTTATATAAATTAGATGATTTTTCAAAGGTTTGATTTGAAACGTCTGAAGATATCACGAATTGACTATAGACTTGAAATACTTGTACTTTCTCGTTATTTTTCTCGGCTCTCAAGACCTCGCTGTTAAGAGCCGCCCAAATCTCGTCACTCTTCGCTCACTCGTTACTTTTGCTGCTGGGCCACTCGTTTCTTGAGACGCTCTGCAGGGCTGTGAACCTGTATGACCTAGATGAGCGACTGATGGGGGGGGGGGGGAGGGGGGAATCACGTATGAGGCAGTACCAGAATGAAGCGCTCAACATGAAAGCGCCACAGCAGTGAACAAAAGATAGCGCCGAGGGGTGTACGTGCACGGGACTGTCGAGTTTAGACTTCCGGTCAAATGAACTCGCGAAACATCCGGGTAAAGGCTGTTCACAATAAAGTGAGCATTTTTGAAATCAACGATTGAGAAATGTCACTGCCCCTACCTTTATATATTTTGACGGGCGCACTGAGTCGCATGCGCCCTGTAAAGTTGGTCAAACCGGAGGGAAGGTAATTCAATGTCTTAACTTTGAAATAAAAGGTTTGGTGAAGTATTTGTAAACTTAAATGACCCAGCTTGTTTTCTGTTTGTTTTTTTTTTTTTTTATGGGCAGACTTTTATAAGTTTACTTTTCTAATAATTTCACAGTTTAATTTGACCGACGCAGGACTAAAGTGAACAGACCCGTGGTAGTGTTAATATTGCATATATCAGAAGAATACATATTGCGCACGCAGGAAAATCTCAAGCAGGGCTTTCAAAAGTGCTCAGTTTACTGTGAACAGCATATAATGAAATATGCCGCGCATAACTTGATTATATCGTAGTTCCATTTCAATTATGTGAGTGTATCTTTATTTTGGTTGAATGCACGTGGTTTTGACAGTTATAATGGAAAAAGCAACAGTTCAGCGTTGCGATACAGAGACGGTTAATTAGGTGCTAGCATACGCACTCTACCCGCTAAATCCCTGTAAGGACTTGTCAGAACTGCTGGCTTCTAAAACCAATCAGAGCGCCTCATGCGGCTTCTGCGTTATCCTCGTTGTCTGCCGACCTCAGCTTCTTTTGCTCTGGCAACGCGGATATTACCCACAATTTCCTTTCGTCGAGATGTCTACATGGCTTCCAGAGCAGCTGGGATTGCTACCATTAAAGATAATCTTTGGATGGTTAAGAGTGGGATGCCCCCCGCCCACCCCCGGCTCCCCCGAACGAGGTCAAGAAGCGTGGGAGCGATACGGGCGACACTAAGAAGCACTTCTGGCGTCTTACCGCTCCTACGCGCATGGCGTGCAGTGTTCCCGTCGTGACGCTGTTGTACTGTGTAAATTAGGTGTATTAACCGTAGAGTTTTATTACACGCAATGAAAGACCACTGACCACAGATTAAACTACGCCCGCATCTTAGTACTTTTGTCTTGCCGCTTAAGGAAACTGCATAGACAAGCTTTAAAAATGTGAGATTTGACCATTTTCACGAATTTTTTTTTTCTCCAAGAATACATTAAATATGACAAAAGTAAAAAAAATAGGGTCATATGTTTTTTTTTCTGACAAAAAGTCGTATTTGCAGAACATTTATTTACCGAGATACGCGTATTCGCGCAAACAACTATCTCACAAAAAACGCGGGGGGTCCATCCCACTCTTAAAGACTTATAAATCTCGATGAGGGAAATACAGTCTTTGTGCGATACATCTGGGGAAAAAAAGTTATCGAGATGTAACGGAAACTGAAGAACATTGGTGAGAAAATGTGAAAATCGCAGCATTCTCATAACCCAACTCACTCACTCACTCCCTGAAAGCTGATAAGAAAACCAAACAAAGCGCTGAATTATGGGTACCTTGATAACGCAGATGATCTGGTAAGGTAGGATTTATGAGTCGCAGTCATCTGCCTTAGCGCAAGTCATAGTTCCACTGGTCGCTGGCAAATAAAGAGCGTCCAGTGAGTTTTTTTTTTACAGGTTAAGCAATTTCTACTAACAAACGCAACTTCCAACTTTGCTTACCCTCCACGTGTATTTACCGTTTTATAATACCAAATATTAGTTATAAAAACGGCAACGAAACGAATGTAATAATAATGAAACTGAATATTATTTAGAGAGCATATTACATATTATAACAACACTCGCGATTTCCCGAACACTTTCATTCACATTCCAAAGAAAAATGTAGGACTTGAGGACGCAAACAGAACGACTGCTGAACCTGCCGAAGGAACACGATCGTGTGTTATTGCTTGTGAGTTCGAGTTCGCTTCCGTCTGTTGAAGTAAATACTAGATAGCAGCACTATATGTGTGTACAGTACCGGAGTTACGAAAACTCTGTATCTCGAAACGGTAACGGGAAATTCAGATTAAATGTGTTTAAATCGATAAATGGTCGAACATTTCCTATATGTATAGGGTATGGAATAAACGCCACTGACAGCGTCATTAACCTGTGTGACTGCTTTACATTAGATTGCTTGCTCGACCGCTAACCTTTGACAATTGGTTAGAAACGTCTTTGGGACGTGCCAAAAGAGTTACCGGCCAGTGGCAGAAGTCCAACGAGCGTACAGAGTCTTGGAGTTTAGCCGGCAGCCACAAAATAACGCTAACTGCAGCCGCGCGCTCCATCAAAATGGTGAATATGGGCATATGTGCACTCCCACATGTGAGGAACCACCACTCGAGTTCGTGTCCTGTGTACTTGTCTAATCCTTGACAACGATTAGTCAAAAATCATCGCACTTTCCAGTCAACAAACGTAATACGTAGAGCCCCGATTATTTCCCGGATTGAGTTGCCAGCAAGCTAGGCTGGACAGTCCTCTATTCACTCGAGACATTATTGGTTGCTATGATCAACTGAGGCCTCTGTACAGGACTGTTAAACACTCACTCACACTACTGCCTAGAACTTATTAATGGCTCATAGTTAAACGGGGAGTCTCCAAATGAATCAGCGAAATACTCGTGGCTCTAATAATACATCTAAGTACATACAAAATGTCGCATCAATAATTATTATTCAACCCAACAACTATTTCAGATTTAATATTTTTTGTGCACATGAATTGGACATGTGCTATAAACATGTAACGTCTGAATTATCCCAGTGAATTTTACTGTAGGTTTGTAACCTGTGCATGTTTTCTTACACAGGTGTTTTCTTTTTCTGCTCGTAGGACTTGTTTATAATGTGAAGTGGAAATACGGACTTTTGTATAGCCGCATTAATATCACCTAGGAAGAAACGAAAACCTTTTACAGGAAACAAAGTGAATATAGAGACGAGTTATGTATCGCTGGCAGCGTAAACAAATTTACGAAGTAACATTGGATTCTTGACGTCACAAGTCTCTAGTGTCCTAGGAGATTTTGCACGGTTCATCTGAGAATGGGGCTTACTTACATTTGGCCAACACGTAAACAAACCCTCGTAATTCATCAAAGATAAATACATTCTACCGTACATTTATATATTTCAAGGTTTCTTTCACAGTTAAGGAAAATTGTAAGTAGAGTTCTTCACAGATGGCTAACATGTGGATTTTTACTTCCATATAGCCTTTACTGATTTATAATATTTTAACAATAGTTAACATTTTCCCTTCGGAAAATCTTTACCACACACAAGTCCCAAAAATAAGAATTTTATTTACGTAGGCCAAGAAATTATGAGATTCTTCGTCGAACAAAAAAAAAATAAGCTTTGTATTAACTGGCAAGATTACATGTTTATTCTCGTTATATAACCATGAGAACTCCGGGTGGAATAACCACGATTTGACATTGCGGCATACTGATTAGCTGGCGAGATGCCAGAGGAAATGGAAAACAGGACGGAAAAAAAGTGGTGAGATGAGGGCAACATTGTCTTGTCCGCAGTGTTGAAAATTCAATGTATCTGTTAGATCTGGTAGATTTTAAATGTTACATAATGATGTTACATAATGGGTAAATTTTTTATTTAGCTGGAAGTACGGTTTTAAAATTGTTAGCGGAATGGGCGGTTGAGATTTTTTTTCGGAAAGTATACGAATATGTGTACAGTATGTACACTAGTTTGAATACAACTAAGAACGTCCTGTAGGAATACATGAACCTGCCTTTAATTTGTGCTTCAGAAAGAAGTAGTATATTCGAGACTGATCAAAACATCAAATCCGCGGGACATCAGGAACTTTAAACGCAACACACACATCAGACACTTTAATTTAGTACTTCAGAAAGAAGTAATATATTCGAGACTGATCAAAACATCAAATCCGCGGGACATCAGGAACTTTAAACGCAACACACAAGCAGACACTTTAATTTATTTAGTACTTCAGAAAGAAGTAATATATTCGAGACTGATCAAAACATCAAATCCGCGGGACATCAGGAACTTTAAACGCAACACACACAGCAGACACTTTAATTTAGTGCTTCAGAAAGAAGTAGTATATTCGAGACTGATCAAAACATCAAATCCGCGGGACATCAGGAACTTTAAACGCAACACACACAGCAGACACTTTAATGAGTGTAACCACCTCAAACGGACACACGTGTAGCAATTCTGGCATGTATAGGATGTTCACGGTAAAGTGAGCACTTTTGAAAGCACTCTCATTTGGAATAATAGTTGGTAAATGTATTTTATTTTAGCCTTGGACGTTAACGTCCGTGTGCGGTGGAATATACACGCTGTGTTTATTACCTACATGTCAATACTTATTTTAAAAGGTGGCAAAAGGATTAGAGATGGCTGAAAGGAAAAAGTAACCAGGGCTTCAAAAGTGCTCACTTTACCGTGAACGGCCTGTAACCTGTCGTAGAAATGCTGACTGTGTCTCTGGGGTAAGGTATCCTACACTCGCTTTATTTCATCCTATCCCACGCATGCTTGAAGGGGCTGGGATTCAGAGATCTATCGGGCCAGTACAGCATGTGGACACCTTGTAGAATAGATTACGCTGTGTTGTCATAACCAGGGGGTCGAAGCTCTATAGGGATTTCGTGGGCCGCTAAATTATATGGTAGAATGACTTCGCCAACTGTTGAAAAAATGAAAATAGCGCTCATTCACAAAGAAAGTTGTATATTTTATAAATAATATAACTATATTTTTATATACTTAAGTCATAAGTAAATTAAGTTTAATTATCATAATTCATAAACTATATAATTTTGATGTAGGCATGCACTGTCAGCGCCTGAGCGTTGAGTTGTTTTGTTCCCGTTGTTATGTTCGTTGCTAGACAAGGCGGAGCTTATGTTTGCTTGCAATTATTTGCAGGAATATGAATTGAGCTTTATTGAATTTTCAAATTCTGACTGCCTAAAAACAAACTGTACAAGAGTTATTGATATCAGCGATAAAGCCTTTTTCAAAGAAAGAAGTATATACAATTAGCATTTTAGTAAACGATTCTGTGGTTAACAGAGTGGCCAACGTATGTATTCTCTGCCATCAATTGTTAAACACACATTTAGTTCCATGTTACCATTGTAAATACAGCAATTAATTATAACATTTTCACCAAATTTTTATTAGCAGAAACTAAAACGTCCGGCTGAAAATTGAAATAATTATGTTTAAGAGTTGTATGGTTGGCAGCAAATTCTACCTGATAGCCCAAACATAGAGGAAAATAAGGGTCCACCAAAATAGCACTGAACTATGTCTCATCTCACTTGCTTTGTGGTCATAACGACATGGGGATGCGCGTTATCGTGATGGGAGATGGGTTCCTACGGTGTGTCGAGATACAGGATTGACAACGTCACGGGTGTATGACGAACGCGTCATGCTCCCCTGAACAGAGTCGATTGGGGCGTGGAGCTTACGGTTCCCAAAACCATAATGCCATGTATGGGCCCGGTATGGCGAGTGCGAATACACGATGGCTACGCACGTCTACGAACGCGAACACGGCCATCACTTTGTCCGAGGCAGGAACGATTCTTCGTCACTGAAACACCACTGCTCGCCTTTTGTCTCTTAACACACTCTCCCCCTACACCACCGGAGACGTTCACGACGAGTAGGAGGTGTCAGGGGTTCGTGCTGACACATTACGAAGAAGGTACGGGGAAAGGGGGAAGAGCAAAGGGACTTTGAGTGCACGTGCGATTGCTGTTGTGTCAAACATGGCGGCCCGAACGATCCATCTGTCCAGAGGCGGCGCTCATCATTACAGAACAGAACATATTAAAATGGCACCAGTGCCCAGCTGAAGGCCATGACTGGCCTTAGTTACTTAAATTTTAAAATAAATTTGTAAAACAGTCGAAACAAAATCTGTCGCGTTATAAAAATCAAAAACAGGTTAAATTTTAAAATTACAGAGACTTAAATATATACAGTCTAAAAGAAGGGTTACGTAGTAATTTAAAAATGTCGAAAGTTAACATTCCTCTGCCCCCGCCCTTTAAAACCCCCACCCCACCATACTCTCCGGAGACAGAGGGGCCGACGGTTGTTGTTTTGTGAGGTGTCCGTCGTGTGTTTGATGTTTGTGTTTGTGTTGTGATTGGTATCAGTGTAATGTTGTTTGTGTAGGTATTGTTCCTTTAGTTTATTTGTTCTTGTGTTTATCTGTAATATTGATGTCTTTATGGGTCGGACGATAATATCATTTTAATGTTTATAATGATATGTGATGTTTTATTAGTGAGGGCTCAAGAGGAACATTTATTAATTTAGTTTTGAAAATTATACTAATTATTATTATTCACACTCTAGCTACTATCTAGATTAGTAGGTATTACTTTGATTAGTGATTACATTTCAGTGAGGGCGATACTTCTAGAAACCATTCCCAAGTGAACATTGCTAAAGGCTGTTCACGATAAAGTGAGCACTTTTGTTATCAACCTTTAAAAAAAGGCACTGTCTTTATCTGCATATGTTTTAATGGGCGCAATGAGTGACATGAGTCCAGTAAAGTTGGTAACGATGGAAGGGAAAGTAGTTCCATATATTAACGCCGAACGAAAAGTGTTAGGTGGCCATTTGTGATAACTTAAATCATTTCTATCGTTTTCTGCAATATTGAATGCATTTAAGTGTAAAAAATGAGCAGATTTATACAATATATACTTTTCTAATAATTTCACAGTTTCACTTGACCGGCGCATGAATATAGTGATGAGACCCATGGCAATGTTAATTTTACATGAGACGGAAGAAAACACAACGTGTATACAAGTAGATGTTAAGCAGGGCTTACAAAAGTGCTAATTTTTACCTTGAACAGCCTGTATAGGAATATATAGGTTAACAATTTGGAAGGCTCACTACTGTGGGCTTGACGCACTAGTGGGGCTATGCGACTGTAGGAACACGCTGTCACCCATCTTCTCAGCCACTTTACAGTTAGTGCTCGCCGTCGGCGTCGTCTTGTACGCACTGCAGACACGCACTGTGATAGCACACCCATAAGGTTTAATGGCTGCAGACGTGTGCAGGCGGGCGACGTTCTCCCACTTTCAGAATGCACTCTGCGCACGAACGGTTTATGCTGTGAAACCCGTTTGGATTGGACGATGTTTACTTGGTGTTATTCAATGCATTCCCACTAGTGTATACATGTGTGTCGTGTGTGTACATATATCACTACAGTCGGTGTCCACATCACTAATAAAATGTGTGTATGCTAAAGTGGTAAATCTTTCTAGCACACTGTTCTAATTTTTGTATGTTACTCAAGAACAGGTGGTATAACTTTGAAATAACTGCGAATATTCTGCACAAAGTTGGCCTCATTAAAACTTAACAAATTGCATACTGAAAGAAACGCATTCTCCCCTATGTGCACAAGTTTAAGATGCCGAAAAAATCGTATGATATTGGATAATTTTTGAAGACCTATAATTAGTACAATTTAGTTCTAGTTACATATTTATATTTAGACATCCAGTAAATTTATTAACATTTGTTGTGTTTACACTTGTTTGTAATAAACTAAAAATTTAAAAGTATAAAATATTTTAAAAAATTCTGGATTGTGGGGAATCAACTGACGATTGTTAGAAGAACGGTCAGGTATGTAACGAGTGTTAAAAAAATTACTTAAAATTTTTTTTTATTTATTATTTTAAGTTGAAAGGAAAGTATAATCACTGTCGTTATTTGAGAATGATTATGCAGACCACGAACTCCAGCCGGACATGCCAGAAAAAAATGGCGTAACTTGCCAGAAACATGGCGAAACGCCTTTCTCCAATCAACGTCTGCGAACTTGCTTGACAGCCCATCCAATAGTTAATATTTCGAAGCAGTCAATAGCAAATTAAATATAAGGCCCGTTTCCCAAAGCCTCACAGAGGCCTCAGTGGTTTAGTGGTCAGCCTACTCGCTTCCCACCTAGGCGAGCCGGGCTCGATCCGCAGCGCTGTCACTCCCGGATTTTTACGTGTGGGAATCGTATCGAACGATACCGGGAGTCTCCCGTTTCTCGCGCCCTTGAATTCCGACGTTGTTTCCACACTCACCTCACTTCACCTTCAAGGGGCAAGGGCGGCTGAGCGGTTAGCATGCTCCCCTTCCACCTAGGCGAACAGGGTTTAATCCCAGCCGGGTTACTTGATTTTCACAAATGGGAGTAGTGCCGGACGATGCCGTCGGTTGGCGGGTTTTGTCGGGGATCTCTCGTTTCCCCCGCCCTTTTATTCGGGCACCGCTCCATACTCACGTCAATCACCCTCATCGCCTCTCAAGACCTCGATGTTTAGAGCCGCCCAGATCTCTCCACTCCACTGCAGAGCCTCGTGAAACCAATCAGAGAATCGGCACGGCCATATCAAAGGAATCACCACGTCGTTTTATCTCTGTCAAGTTGCCTACTCTGTGGCAGTGAGCAGTTATCACAATAGAACGTCGCGATGCGGCGCGTCGCATCCGACGCTCGCCGCCAGCCACGAGCGTTATTTGCGTCTTCACAATAGAGCGACGTTCTGACGTCGGCCGCCGGCGACACAGACCGTGCTGCCATCTGTTATCCTGCAAGGAAACTGGCAATGAAAAAACAATGCAGTGAAGTTTCTTGCCATTAATTGATAAAATTGTTAGTTTTTAGTAATATACACTTTTATTTAGTAAGAATATTATGTTAATATTCGAAATTAATGCTGTAGAACATGAACTACTCTTCAGGAATTGGAAAACAACTTTAATAAAAATGTATGTAAATTTGGACTCCAAATAGTGCATCTGCAAAACGTTTGTTATGTATATTTTAATTTGTTCTCTATCTCAGGTTCCCGCTAGTTTATTTATTATGAAGTACAGAAATGTTATTCCTCTTATTCCCCGAGGCTGGCGACGAGCGTCAAAACCAATGTTCGTCGTTCAAGCAACGTTCTCGACGCTCGACGCTAGCGTCGAGGCTCTGATTGGCTGATGCTAGACATGAAACTGACCAGGTACCGGTGTTCCTATTTTGAACTGCTTTTCTGCCAATGGACAATTAAAACAGGTTTATCTGGATTGCAAGTAGGGGAACATTTTATGTTACAGTCGCAACAGGAATAAGCTATCATCAGGGACATGCGAAATTCGCGTTATTATTTGGAATCAGGCTGATATTCACACTAATATATCCACTACAACTGACGGCGTTTCTATATTGGCTGTTGCATAGTTGTGAAGCCACGCCCGTTCTGACTGAAATGCTCGTGATTGGGCAAACAGTTGTGATTCGTTCATCTATTGGCGCAGAGTTACCCAGGGTGCCTCAAATGAAGTATGTTCCAATGACAAACTTATTGCAAAAATGCACGTGTTTCACGTTTAACGTGTGCCCAAATAAGAACGGCAAATTTTGCAGGTCTCTAGCTATCATAATTGGACGCGGGAAGGGAGGCAAATATTCGTGGAAAGGCGGAACCAAGCTCCACGGGAAAGCGAGGTGTCACAACGTCCAGGGGAATCACCGAGTAATTCGCAGGTTGGCCAGGCTCGGTGGAGTTGAAGGGCATCTCGGGGCTGGCTCGCCTACGAGGAGACACGAAGCGCGCTCAAAGCGTTCCTGGAAAACGTGATCCGAGATGCAGTCACCTACACCGAACAAGCCAAGAGGAAAACCGCCATTGCGACCGACGTCGTGTACGCCTTGAAGAGGCATACGGACGCGCACTCTACGGAAGTGGCCTGCCATCCACGAAATGTTGGTACTCTTCCTATAAACGAATTTTAATGCGAGTAGTTATGCAAAATACTTTTGGACGAAACACCCGCGTCAGTGTTTGGCCAGAGGGCCTAAGCTCAACTAGTAGAATAGCACCGCAAGAACATCGAAGTTGTGTATTTACCTATATGCAATTGCAGTTTCGAATCTACGCGTGCAACGATAAATTTAATTTTTTTTTACTTCGCGCTGCACTTTCTCTGCACTTTAAGCATAATTGTTTGAACCAATTCTTATACTTCCGCATTAAATTCAATACCCGCCTTATGATTTGTTCGAAAACCAGCTTCTCGTACACGAATAGCCTTCTCAGACGGTGCGTGCCAGAGAGTGGCAACTCGTACAGTCTAGACGTATACGAGAATTCTCGTACGGTTCGAGCTTACCGTTTCCCGAAATCATTCGTGTTAGGGTCACGTGATCGAGCCATTCGAATAAAGGCTGTTAACGGTAAGGCGAGCACGTTTGAAAGCCCTGCTTACGATCTAATTGTATGCACGTTGTGTGTTCTTCCGCTCTATGTAAAATTAGCATTGCCATGGGCCTCATCACTTTGTTTATACGTCGGTAAAGTAAAACTGTGACATTATTAGGAAAGTAAATATTTCACAAATCTGCTATTTTTTTACACTTCGATGCATTAAAAGAACCAGAAAGGGAAAGAACTAATTTAAGTTATCACAAACGGTTACCTAACACTTTTTATTCGACGTAAAGATATGGAACTATGTACTTCCCAGCCATCGTTACCAACTTTACTGGGCGAATGCCACTCAGTGCTCCCGTTAAAATATACTCAGGCAGGGGCAGTGACTTTTTTCAATGATTCATTTCAAAAGTGCCTACTTTATCGTGAACAGCCTTTACCAGTGCAGCTCGAGCCGAGGTCGCCCCTTGGTAGCGAGAGGAGATTCGATGTCCGGAGACACGAGCAGATGAGTCAGTCCACCTCGTCTTCAGGGTGTGGTGTCCACTCTCACCCTCCGCCAGGAACAAGGCAGGCTTACCGAACTCGTCTGGTCATGCCACAGAACAAACAAATAGACAGAAATGAAATATCGTGGTGGTTTCTTCGATGTGGGCGTGCCCATTCGTTGACTGGTTGCACGAGATTGAAAGTGGACCTTGTAACTACTGCGTACTGCGAGAGATTGCCTGTTATAGGCTGTTCACGGTAAAGTGAGCACTTTTTAAGGTCCTTCTATATTTTTCCTTTCATCTAATTTCCATCTTCCTGCTGCTTTTTAATATAAACATTGCAATGTAACCAATAAACAGAGTGAATAAATTTCACCACCCTCAACATTTAAAGTCTGAGGGTGCAATATGATGTATTTATTAGTGGTTAATGCCTGTTGGAAGGGCCTTAAAAAGTGCTCACTTTTTACCGAGATACGCGTATCTCGGTAAATAAATGTTCTGCAAATACGACTTTTTATCAGAAAAGATAAAAAAAATTATCTATGCCCCTATTTTTTTTTTTTACTTTTGTCATATCAAGTGTATTCTTGGAGAAAAAAAAATCGTGAAAACGGTCACACATCGCATTTTTAAAGTTTGCTTACAAAAAGTACAAAGATGTAGGTGTAGGCTAATCTATGGGCTTTAATCGCGTGTAATAAAAATCCACTCTTACAGATCTAATTTGCACAGTACAGCGTCACGATGGAAACACTGCACGACTTGCGCTTAGGAGCGATGAGGCACTAGGCTTGCGTGTTAATGTCGCCCTTATCGCTTCCTCGCTTCTTGACCTTGGACGCGGGTTTCCCACAGGGGTCCGTCGCGCTACGATGGAATATTCCTTGGCACATTTCGTGCAAGCCTGCAAAACCGTTCGTATTGATGGTTCTGTATGAGATTTGGCCGTCTGCTGGCCGTTCTCGTGGACGTTTTCCTAATGGGTCGTGTGTAATTCTCGACGGAAGGTTTTCAACAAGGTTGAAAGTTTAGCCAATCAGAGATAGGGCGGTAGAGTCATTAAATTTTTTTTTTTTTTTTTTTTTTTGGAAAAAGTGTGATGAAGGTTATCAAATACGACAAAATTGTAAATGAAAACCACAAAACTAACTGATTCTAATAAAACCGCGTTGTGTGGTAATTATGGTAAACAATCACGTTTATTGAACACGAAAGTTCCAGTTATAACAACAAAATGATTAAGCTTTGTGCATAAACGCATAATGCTGAAGTTATGAGTGAAGACTGTTCCTGAACATACAGTTTCAGAAGTAGAATTATAAAAAATGCACTCGTCTTTACTTGTGCGGCAACAAGTATCGTTGGGTAAGTTATTCCAAAGAAATCTCCATTACCGCTTGCAAGCAGGCTCGGGTAGCAGGTAGAGGCCGCGGTGGCTGTGCGGTTAGGTCGCTCGCTTCCCACTAAGACGAACCGGGGTCAACCCCCGGCCGGGTCACTCCCTGATTTTCGCAAGTGGGAATCGTGCCGGATGAGGCCGCTGGTCGGTGGGTTTTCTCGAGAATCTCCTGTTTACCCCGTCCTTACCTTCCGGCGCTGCTCCATTCTCATCTCATTTCACCCTCACCGGCTCTCAAGACCTCGTTAAGAGCCGCCAAAATCTCTCAACTCGACTCGGGTAGCAAATCTCGTTGGAGTTCGCGGTACATATAAGCGACTGTTTCACTTCTGTATTTTTAAGTATTGTATGGTCACGAGCAACGTAACTAACCTGTCTCATATTCGCGAGGTCGTGGATCCCATCCCGAAAGTTTACATCCAGGTATTTTCACTCACGTTATCTGTCGTTTAGCATTCCAGGAGCATGTCGGTGTCATTCATCAATATGCACCAGCCAAGTACAAGTCCCTGATTAATAAGTTTCAGTCCGTAAACTCGTTCGATTGCAACAGTGTTGTCTGTACTTACAATCTGACGGCTGTGCAAGTCAATTTTCTCGTTTCTTATGCGCTAACTCCTTTAAATATAGGCTTGAATCCTGCTCTGATTGGATAGTCGTACTGTTTTTCACAATTTGCGATTATTTCTGCTGCAGTCACGCCACATTGGTAATTGTGCTGTGATGTAGATATTTTAATATTCTTGATATTTCCACTGGCGCAGTGGTAACTAGCATATTTTTTGCCTACGAACTGCTTGAAAGATTCTTACAATTACATTCGTAGCTTGACTTTCGTTAAGCGCAACAAATACTGCGAATTCCTTGCGCCTCACAATTGGTATAAATTTGTAGTTCAGCGAATTTCGGGTGGTTTAAAATTCCAATATTTATTGCTAAAAAAATAAGCAATCTCCATAACGGTCACGCAAAAAAAAAAACCTCTTAAAACTGTACCATCTCAAGGAAATGTGAAGATGTGAACGCTATTTTTCCGTAGATATCACTGATTACCGTGATTGTTGTGACGTCACGCTCAAGTGGTAAGCTGAATCGCGGCCCGCTCAAGGTAGAGCGCATAATTTGAATACAGTCAGGAAATATCCTTCGGAGTCCTTAATCTCCACGTGCATACTGTTCGAACTAAAATTCAGTGCATTGTGAGTCAATTTTTTTTTGTTATGACCAGCGTAAATGTAACAAACACCGTTCGAGTCCGCTGTACAAAGTAATTATATATTTTGAGAATTTTCTAATTGTTTCATAATTAACCATAATGAGGAACGTAAGATGTAATTCGGCATAGGTCGCAAAATAACTATTAAATATTTCCAAGTGGAAGCTGCTTCCGAATAGTATCCAGAATGTGTTTTAAGTTCTTTTTTAGGTAAGATTATTCCGTCACAAAATATTTAAAGCAGTATAGACACGTGTGGCACACATTTGCCTGTGTTTGCGCTAAGAAAAATAATAAAGAAACACGCTAACAAAGTTTTGCAGAGGCGGGTTGCCGACAAACAGACTGCACACCATCAGTTTAGTACCTTGTGCGCAGATGCGATGAGGTATCTGATAAAAAAAAAAAAAAACGTGTGCGCGCATACGCTCTGATGAATTATGAAAGGGCAAACTACTGCAAACAGACTTATCTGTTGGGCGGGGGGGGGGGGGGGGGTGGAGGAACTGGACAGGAGCTTAGACCCCTACAAGGAACCACACAAACTCAATGTCAACGCAATACTGTGTTCCACGTTTCAATTCCCGTGTCAACGATAGAGGACATGCCGCGCATGAAGGATTATAGGCTGTTCACGGTAAAGTGAGCAGTTGTTAAGCCCCTTATAAATTATTCCTTTGAGCCAATTTCCATCTTCCTGCTGCTTTTTACTAAAAATATTGCAACGTGACCAATAAGCACAGTGTATACATTTCACCACCACTAAAATTTCATGCCTGAGGCTGCAATAAGATATGTTTATTAGCTATTAATACATGTTCGGAGGACCTTAAAAAGTGCTCACTAGTAGTAGGGCCGGCAGGTTCTACCCCACGTTTGATTAATAGGATTGACCCTTTGATATCAAATTGATTGAAAGGGTTATCCCTCAACCCGATCTTAATCCGATAACCAATTTAATCCGATTTTAATCCGATGGGATTAATTCTTAATCCGATTAAATCGGATGTGTTTTATCAAATAAATTTGATAAAACAGTTTGATCAAATTTCTTTGTTGAATTTTTCTTTTGTGTATGGGTATAACTTTTTTCTTTCTTTCTTTTTGGGTGGGGGAGGGGGTAGGAGGAGCTCTGTACGATGTTGACAGTGTGGTGTTCTCGAGGCGAATGACCAGAGTTGTGGGTTGCAATGTGTTACAAAGGTGTGTTGAATTGAGTACAAGAGTGTGCTAAGAAGCATTTTTTTCTAATTTTTATGTGATTGTAGGGATGTTGGTGGTAGATTGGCGATTTTTACGAATATATTTAACACGCGAGAGAAATTCACAGTCTTTAAACGAATTCTATGTATGAATAAATTGCACCCATCGAATCACAAATTCCAAACGACTACGTGAATAATAAGTGCAATTACTCCAGTATGGAATTTAACGTAATGTGTAGATTATATTTCTAAGCTCGAGACTCACGTTAAATTCCATACTGAAGTAATTGCACTTATTATTCATGTAGTCGTTTGAAATTTGCAATTCAATGCGTGTAATTTATTCATATTTTGGATTTGTTTAAAGACTCTGAATTTCTCTCATGTGAAAAAATATATTTGGAAAAATCGCCAATCTACCACCAACATCCCTACAAACACATCAAAACTAGACAAAATTAAGAAAAATGCCACTTAGCACACTATTGCACTCAACTCGACAACTATATAACACAATTGCAACCCACCACTCTGTAGTCAATCGCCTCCAGGACACCATATCGTCAACATCGTACAGAGCTCTTGCTAACCCCTCCCCCCACCCAAAGAGAAAGAAAGAAAAGTATAGTCATACACAAAAAAAATTCGATCAGATTTAAGTGATCAAATTTTTTTGACCAAACACACCCTATTTAATCGGATTAAGAATAAATCCTACCGTATTAAAATCGGATTAAAATCGTGATCGGATTAAGATCGGATTAAGTTTCAATCAATTTGATATCAAAGGGTTAACCCGATTTATCAAAAGTGGGGTAGAAGAACACCCCCCCCCCCCCGGGCCCTATTACTCTCACTTCATCGTGAACAGCCTATACACAGAAAGGTGAGTGAGGAGGTTTGGGCGACTCGTAATAACGAGGTCTTGAGAGTCAATTATGGAGAGTGCGGAGTATAGAGCTGCGTCGGAATGACGGAACGGAAGGAACGGTAGAACCCCGAGAAAACCCGCCGACATGCGGTTCGTCCGGCACGATTTTCACATGCGGAAAACTGGGAGCGACCCCGCCGGAAATTGAACGCGGTTCATCTTGGTGGGAGGCGCGTAACCTAACCCTTACACACCCGCGGCCTCCTCAGCAAGTTGTTTGGTGGGTATCCTGATTTGCGGAAGTTTCTGCGCCTATCGGCTGCTGATCACCCCGAGCACGCAGTAGGATGTTTGCTGCTTGCGAGAAGCACGCTCGAAACACGGATCGCATTAGCTGAGCGGTTAGCCTGCTCGCCTTCAACCAAGGCAAACCGGGTTCAATCCCCTGCTGGGTCACACCCGTTTCCCCCGACCTTTCATTCCGGCGCCGCTCTATACCCACCTCAGTCACCCTTATCGGCTCTCAAGATCTCGCTGTTAAGAGCCGCCCAAATATTTTCACTCACTTATGTTCGACATAAGCATAGCGCACACCAAAATATTACATGCTGCCTTTGAAAAATCGCACCATTTAGGACGGGCTTGGTTATTTCCTAAATATATAGGCTAATATATCAATCGTTTTATACTTCTGTTAAAAAAAAAAAATGCAGTTTAATTTAAACTTTACTTTATTTAACTATAATTTATAATATTTATTATATATTTAATGTGAATAAAAACCGGGAGAAAATAGATGTGTTGGCAATGCCTAGTAAGAAATTGTTTTATTGAAAAGGACTTATTAACGTCCCCCGGTTTTACGCCTGTAGGCTTATCAGGTAACAGGTTATAAACTAACTTATGATCTAACTTTAACTAACATCCATGTCTCGCCTGGGATTCGAACCCAGAACGTCCCGCACCCCAGACCGGGAGCGTACAAACCGACTGCGCCACGGGAGATCGCCTAGTAATAAATAGATAGTTCTAAAATACTATTAAGGCAACTGCACAGGAATACGGTGCGCTATCACTTTGGTATATTTTCTAGACTATGCATAGGCTTTGTTTGTATAAGGCGGAGAAATATTTTGAATGCACATCGTTCAGAAAAGTTGTTGGAAGTAACTGATAATGGACTATTATAACTGCAACACTGAAGCACGCAAATTAATTCGGGGCCAAACGGGTTAGAAACTGGCAGGAGTATTTCGATTCTTAAAGGTAGTGAAAATAATAAATGCCTACAATAATTTTCTGAAGTGTTTTCCCCGTTTTGATCGCCAGTAAATTTTGTTTAATTTTTTTTTCTGGGGGGGGGGGGGGTCTTGAATCTGCCAGCACAAACTGCGCTTCGGCGTCTTTTCCAAAAGCAAGAGCCATCTTGGACTTACGTATTTTTCTCCATAACTTAATTTTCGGTGTCAATATTTAAAAACCAAGCTAGTCAAGGCATAAGGAACATCTGAACAGTTATTTCGAAATCCAGTTACTTTTTTTACATGATTACTTTCACATCTGTAATCGTAGTCAAATATTACCTAATTATTTAATGATGGCAATCCCACTCAGGAAAATACAGGTATAACTGAAACCGTACCAATTTCAAAAAAATTAGGTGTGTACTCTTCTACAGTATGTCACGTCCAGCTATGATTTTTTTGTCAGGTCATAAACTATCATTACGAAGATTTGTAAGAAAAACCGAAGATGGAATGGGCACTACCCCTTTAAATATCGACCAAAAAAATCCTCTCAACTCAAGTCATTCAGATCAAACTGGTATATGTTCTGAGGGTGACCCGCGAAACCTTCAACTGTCTGGATTCAAACTCGCAAGTTGCTCAACCTCGCCAGGTTGTCGGACAAGATAGACAGGTGCGAGGAAAAGTGTTAACGTCGCGTCGTGACGAACAGATGACGCAATCCCAAGACGGATAATGTTTTATCCCTCCCGCGAAACTTACCGAGATCGTTCAGCGAAGAAGGTGTCGTTCCTCTTCCTAATTACTCATATTTTTTTATGACTGGAAACTAACCTTTTTTTCTTCTGATTCCAGAGAGATAGATGACTGGCATCTGCGGGCGGGTGGCGCAGTTCTGTTCCACGCCTCCAGGGCCGTGCTACTGCGGTACGACCCTGGATACATCCCAGCAGCGGCTCGACACATTTCATATCACCACTCATTAACCTCACAAAGTCCATCTTCACGAACTAACAAACACCCTACTTTCTCTGGCCCTACTCCAATAAAAAGAATTACATTTATCCTCCGCGACTGTCGCATAGATTTTCACAGGTTCTCTCCGCTTTGCCTGGTTTGCTAAACCCTATCATCGAGACCCTTCTTCTTTCGGGGTGTGTCCATGGCTACAATTGCGGCCATGGCACCAAACAACCCTGCTCAGCCGCGATGCATACGCCTAATTTGTTAATTAAACCCGACCTAAGACGTAAAGAGCTTGTCTTGAGACGCATCCCACTCTCCAACAGTCTCAGCTACTAACAAGCATGCCGGATGGCACACAGAACTGTGAAGGTGCTCACACTGGCATAGCGGGATTTGGGGGCTCGCCATATAAATATATATTAAAAGGTGTCGAATAAACTGGAGAGGATTGGCAAAGCGATGAACGCCGAACCTCGCAGGCTCAGAGTAAATCATAGACAGCGGTATCCGAGTTATGCCGGAATCACATTGCCTCGACCAGCACGACACTGCAAGCACGACACCACACTTAAAACTGAACAACCAATGAAATACAAGATAGGTCTGACGTGAGCCCGACAATTCTGTCGTACGACCAGCAGTTTTGGATTGTAGATTATTTCTATTCTTCGTCGTGTCGTGCGGCACGACGCACAGAGTGTACAACTTTGTAAAATGAAATTGTATGTTAAACTTTCTATACAATGGGAAATACGTAGCTTAAAAGAAAACAAATTATGAAAATTATTGTATTTAACTCTTATAAATAATAATTTTACATTTGTATGCATTAGTTGTAAAACTTTGTCACCAACATGTATTCAAAATTTCCCGTCTGCCCACCGTCTTTGAAACTAGCGTAGTTAGTCAGCGCCTTCTAAATGGATCCGAAAAGTTCTACTGGATGTGTCGCGTCAGTAAACTGTCGGGCTGTAAATTCGAGCAGGCACATTGAAAATGGTCGTGGTCGCGGTTTTTGTCGTGTCGTGCTGTGCTCGTCGGGGCTATGTGATTCCGGCATGAGGCGGAGGTTAGTCGCGCCTAGGGAAGGATCGAGGTGAAAACACGGCGCAGCGGAACCCGGGGCTGGCGCCGCTGTCACGGTGTCGAGTGTCGGGGAAGACTGCAGCGACACAAGAGTTTACGTGCAGACGTCTGCGGAGGGTCGGAGTATTCGCGGCCAGTTGGTATCCCATGACAGTGAAGCGATGTGAGCAAATGTAGCGGCGCCGACATTCAAGAGCGCGAGGGAAACGGAAGATCGGCAAGAAAAAACCCCGACTAGCGGCATCGTCCGACACGATTCCCAAGTGCGGAAATCCGGGAGCGACCTTGCCGGGAATAGAATACGGCTCATCGAGAACGTTCTAGCCGCTACACCACCGCGGCCCCCACGACTGTGAGAAGTCCTCGAAATGCTTCTTGATGGTGACTGTATATACTGCCGGGACATGGACATGTGTAGGAGAAAGTGTTTGAGTCTGGTTAGTTTATACCTTGGTTAATGTAGAGTATTAGGTTTTTACTGTGTAATTTGTGGTAATAAGGTAAACATATTTCCCTTATGTATTACTGTTAAAAATGTAAATTTTAGTTGTAATTACGTTCAGTACCTGCAACAACTTGCGACTACCTGCGACTACTTGCAAATTGCTTTATATTAAGATGTACTACAATTTATTCTAACATTGATTCAATTTATCTTTAATGGATTTGGTAGAGCATGCTTAGAAAGCAGACAAATAGCTCATTTTTCTCCGAGCCGGTTTACAAATTTTGAAATTTCTCAAGAATTTTTAAAAATTAAACATAGCATATATCTATTTGCAAGACTCTAGCTTTCTAACAGTGAAAGAATTATAAGAATCAGCTCTGTAGTTTCCGAAATTACCCGAGACATATAAACAAATAAACAAACTCACATTACCTCTTTATAATATAATTATAGACGTTGAAAGATGTGTTTTTTCTAGGCAAAGTGTACAAATTATAAAATTATATACAATTCTTTTATTTAATAAAACTTTTCTAGGAATCGGTACGAAAGCAAAGAGATGCCAAAATCATAGTAGCTGTACCTAACTCAGAGCCACGTGAGCGATTGGAAGCTAACAAATACAGGTTGTGCATGGTTGGATGAGTGCTTTTGAAACTTCTGCTTAGGACCTACTTTCCTTCTCATTTTGTATCCTTCCGCTATTGTAGGATTAGCATTTGGCCTGGACCGTCTCACTTAATTCGTGCATCATCCGAGCGAAACCGCTGAATTTTTATGAAAGTAAATGTGTCAGTAATGTGAGCATTCACGCTCTTACATATGTGCATACGTTTATACATTACACTTGCAAAACAACGTCAAGTCTTACAACTATTTTTTAAAAATTCGTTTCTAACTTAACTGAGTGTACTTAACAAGCGTGTACTGTAGCATATATGTAGTTAGGACAGTGATTTTTTCCCCAAATTTTGATTTCGAAGTGCTTACTTTAACGTGAACTAATAGCCTTTGCCTGAACTTATTGCCTTAGAGATGATGGAAAATCGCGAAAAATTTTTGAGCCAACATAACTTCTCTAACACTCTAGGTTATTATTTCGTGGTTGGATGACCAAGGTTTTGACTCGGCGAAGTTGTTTGCAGACCAATCACGAACGGTTTGCCTTACTGTATCAGAATCGTCATTGGCCCAGTGAAATGGGGTAGTAACTTCATACATGCATGGCAGCCAATAAGGAAAGAATACTGTCAGACATGTGTACAGTACGTTGCATTCCAGCAAACAGTAAATTTTTCCCGCGATAAACCGTCATCTCTAGATGCTATCTTTACGTAACCCCAGGCTCTACCTTATTCGGTATTTGATAACTACCGCACGACCGCTATGCCCTCGCCGAACTAGTTCGTTCATCGCCAGGAAAGCGCTACAAAAAGAAGTCGAACGAGCTCCTTCCGGATTTACGCATGGCTTCCTCGGCGTCGCGAAGCAGTCCACTTAGCAAAGCAGGTTTCCCTACACAGAGCGCGAGCGAGCTTTAGAAATAATGTTTGTTTGCGTAATGTTCTATCGGCGAACAAGAGGTCGCGTTTGGGTCGACACCAAACCACCTGTTACAGGCTGTTCACGACAAAGTGAAAACTTTTGAAATAAACTTTAGAAAAATACCACTGCTCATACCTGCATATATTTTAACGTGCTCACTGAGTGACAGTAAAGTTGGTAACGATGAAGAGAAAGTAGTTCCATATATTAACGTCGAATAAACAGTGTTGGAAAAACCATCTGTGATAACTAAAAAATATTCATTTGGCTTTCTGTTTATTTAAATGCATCGAAGTGTAAAAATGAGCAAATATGTAAACTGTTTAATTATCTAATAATTTCAAAATTTCACTTGAACAACGCATGAATAAAGTGATGAGGGCCAAACCAAAGTTAATTCTACATAAGGCAGAAGAATGCACAACGTGTATACAAGTATATTTTTGGCAGGGATTTCAGAAGTGCTCATTTTACCGTGAACAGCCTATAGGCAGTTGTAAGGTGGCAGGTCGCCTGGGTATGCCGCCAAACTGTGTGCAGCCAGCAGAAAACGTTTTATTTAAAAAACTGTCCAACATGTCTGTATGAGGTCTGCTTACGAATAGCTTTGAAGAAACGTTACGCGTCTGTATACGTTTTCCAGTTCCTCCATTTCTCCCTGAAGGATGTTTTTGTGATAGTGGAAATGTATCAAACGGGTGTTTTCACTGTTATTTTTAAAGTATGAACATTCCGGTACGAAACATACAAAAAAAAAAAAAAAAAAAAAGGACTTGCATCAAACCTTTGTTTTTATTATTACGTCATAACATTGTAGGGTCTCCTCTGGAAGTCTCATAGAAGCACGTTATCGGCGGCCAGTTCAGTGCTTTGCGCGTAGAGGCGATGAGAGAGTTGGTGCGCATGTCACGGTCGCCCCTAGCGCTCCCACGCCTTTGGGCCATAGACGTGCAAAATCCCTTCAACCAGGCGGCCACCTTAAGGTCTTGTTGAGAAAACTTCTAAATATTTGAGTTTTACGTCATCATCTTTCCTAACCTGAAGTTTATTTTTTGGTCTAGAATAATTCGCCATTCCTTATTTCATGTCCAGCTTAGATGAAAAATAGTATATCGAAAGCTAGTATATCGCGTTTTTTTTCTGCTGTGCATTTTCACCAGAGCTAATTTTGAAATCAAGGAGAGTCCTAGATCCCTTTCAGGGTTTTATTTTCTCTCTGTAACGGAAGGTCACCGCTTTAATTTCCGAGGGGAAATGAGTTACCTGGAGTCTCCAATGCGGAGTCACAGAGAAAAACTTGCATTCCATCGGCGTGCGGTGTTCAGAATCATCAGGTTAACATCAGGCATACCAGAAATTCGAAATAAGCTTCAGGACCACAGACACTGCCGAGTTTCTGAAACTAAAGGCAGTTCACGATAAAGTGAGCACTTTAGAAATGAACCATAGAAAAAAGTCACTGCCCCTGCATGCATATATTTTAATGGGCGCACTGAGTGACATTCGCCCAGTAAAGTTGGTAACGATGGATGGAAAGTTGTTCCATATAGTAACGTCTAATAAAAAGTGTTAGGTAACCAACTGTGATAACTTAAAATTATTTCTTTCGCTTTCTGTTTATTTAATGCATCGAAGTGTAAAAAAGGAACAAATTTGTAAAGTTTTACTTTCTTAATAATTTCACAGCTTCATTTGACCGGCGGATGAATAGTGGTGAAGCCCATGGCAATATTAATTTTACATAAGGCGGATGGATATACAACGTGCATACAAGTAGATCTTAAGCAGGGGTTTCAAAAGTGCTCATCTTACGGTGACCAGCCTATAAATGGGCTGTTGTACTACACTTCATTCTTTAGGCCGATTAGTGAGTGATGGAAGTGAGCGAAGAGATTTGGGCTGCTCTTAACATCGAGGTCTTGAGAGCCGATGAGGGTGAGGTGAGTAGGGAGCAGCGCCGGAATGAAAGGGCGGGGGAAGAGGTAGATCCCCGAGAAAACCCACCGACCAGCGGCATCGTCCAGCACGATTCCCACTTGCGAAAATGAGTTAACCAGCCGGGGATTGAACCCGGTTCGCCTTGGTGGGAGGCGAGCAGTCTAACCGCTCAGCCACTGTGGCCCCAGGCCGACTAGTGGTGACGAGAGACAACACTGCTAGATATAGTTGATTCACGGTATCTTCGGCCTTTTCTGAAGCCCTGCTAAAGTTCTACTTCCAAGATATTCCTCCACCTCGTGCAAACTAAGCTTAACTAAGTCTGGAAGATTACACCAGAGAGACAAAGCACCGGATTCGTGCGCACTCAGTTGTAACAGTATTTTTATAAGAACTATTTCTTACTAGGTGCTACCAACACACATGTTTACTCCCTTTTTGTTATCCAAATAATTTATAAATGAAGCATAATAATTTATAGATAAAATATGAATAACATTTCAATTTAACAGAAAAAAAAAGTAACTTTTATGAACACAAGTATAAAAAGCTTGTGATATACGGCATATGTTGGAAACAACCAAGCACGTCATACGTGGGGAGATTTTCAAAGGTTTGATTCAAAAAGGCCGAGAAAACCGTGAATGGACTACAGGGTCCGATCGTGGGCGCTGTTCCACCTGAACTACAACTTGCGCAGGTGTTGGCCGGAGCAAGTACTACTGTATCTATATGCAAGGGATCGAATTGGTGCGTAGTCTTTTTCGTTGCACCGGGATACACTACTGTGAAAAGTGTAGCTAAGTTCAGTGTAGTCATTTAATCTAGTTTCGCGTTACCCTGGTAGTACGTAGCCTACATAAACACTGAAAATGTCGTTTATGGTTGTACTGGAGAACCCTAAAATACATAGCGTTTATTATACTCACGATAACATGAAAGTTTCATCCATACGCTATCAGAAGTGTGTATTATTTTCGTCTATTGCATCCAGTAGAACTGTTTAAAAGTAAGGATTTCAGTCATCTGATAAATTCCAAGTGTCAGCCGGACGAATTAAGAGTGGGATGGACCCCCGCATATTTTGTGAAACAGTTGTTTGCGGAAATACGCGTATCTCAGTAAATAAATGTTCTGCAAATATAACTTTTTCAGAAAAGAAAAAAATTATCATCTATGTTCCTTTTTTTTTTTTTTTTTTTTTTTTGTCATATTAAATGTATTCGTAAAATGGATTTGGGGGGGGGGAGAGATATTACTTAACTGCCAAGTGACAATTGGCGCCCAGGGCACTAGTTATACCTGTCGTACTCTAGTGGTGAGCGGGGAGATATGAGCGGCTCTGAACATCGAGGTCTTGAGAGGTGATGGGGGTGAAGCGAGGTGAGTATGGAGCAGCGCCGGAATGAAAAAGCGGGGTAAACGGGGGACCTTCCGAGACCAGCAGCATCGTCGGACACGTTCCCCACATGCGAGAATCCTGGAGCGACCCCGCCGGGAATCGAACCCGGTTCGCCGAGGTGGTGGGAGGCGGGTAGCCTATCCACTGCACCATCGCCGTGTAAACTACGTGCCCTGTGGTCCAGCCATGCGGAGCTCTGACGTACGATGGAGTCGGGGCAAGGTTAGCCTCGGAGCAGCGTCAACTCCGAGTAAACTGACACACGCATCTGGTTAATGCGATCAAGTTCTCGCTGACACGGGTCGGTCAGCTATGAAGGATCGTGTTTCAGGAAGAGCAACTTGAAGGTTTAAAAGGGTTAACACAGTTAAGACGATGAAGCTTTCCTAAACCGCCTTTTTTGAAAGTGACTAATAGAAACTTTTGCAACAAAAAAAAAATAACGGCGCACCGCATTAATGTTTTTGGCATATTTTCTCCTCTATGTGGCCAAACAATCTTGCTGAAAACAAAGATAATTTTAAGTGCTTGCATATCTGTGCCTGCGAAATCCATACTTATTATTCTTTTACTATACCCATCTTAGAAATAAAGAAGCTGTACGAAATTAACCTACTGTTTGACGTGATTCATTCGTCAAATAGTAAATAACAGTAGGGGACACTTCTGAAAAAGCGAAAGGTGCATTTAAGTAATCTTGTCAATTATTTATTTATTTAAAAAGGAGCTTATAAGAGTATTGCAACTGTAGCTAAAGACGGCAATGTATATAAGATGCCAATTTTTGGAATGGCAGAAGTTACGTCAGTAAAGAAATTTCTGAGCATACAGTTTGCTGTTCATATACTTTCAAGAGCAAAATTTAAATATACAATGGAACAATTCTCGCAGTTTTTTGAACTTGATGGACATTGCATAAAAAAATTACAACCATGTTCTAAGCATTATATATACTTTCCAATGCTGAAGATTAGTTCTAAACATTTTAAGTTAAATAGTGGAACTAGTTTGGTACGCACTTCTTGTCGAGTTTATTATACCTTTATGATAAGGATTAGGTGGAAGTACGGAAGAATTTCTGTAGTCCACATGAAGAAATACCAGAATACCAGAAGTACGCATCGATGAAGATACCAGCTACTTCTCAAGAGTTGACAAAACGTATACAAGTTTTGGTGCTTATCTGAAATACAGCTTTACTTATTTAAAAATTGCTTGATTTCTGTCACTACATTGATAACAATAATGGTAACAAAATTATTTTTTAAATAGTGATATCGACTACGAAATTGTTTTCATAAAAAATGAATAAGGGTAACCTGATAGTGACGTAGCTAAGTAGGGTTCGGTTCCCGCACCAAGGATATTAAGTTGGATATATACATGACTAAGTAGAACATTCAAGTGCCCACATGATTCTCCAGCCCCCCTTCCTCCCCACCAAAAAAATTAGGCATTTGTTTGCACGAGTGAAGGTATGAGGTAAGTTATATTCACGGGCTCACAGGCTGATACAATACCTACGTGATGAAAACCTTCATGAAAAATGCTTTTGTTAGGAATTTCAATCGGCGACCTTATTTTCTCACCTTTTTATATAGTCGTGATGAAAGAGCAGTACAGAAGAGAAAAAAAAACTGTCTACTACGTTCATTAACACTTTGGCACTTCGGAGTTTTACACTTAAGAATATTTTAACACATACAGACTTCACACACATGCACACACCAAAACACATACATGGCAAGTATAGTTGGTATAAAACTTACACTGTTTTAAAATGCTGACTAAAATGCCAACAATAAATATGTGGGTATTGGAGGGGAAGGGGGAAGGAATTTGCCAGAAGTTGGCATGTGTTTGAATTGTGAACTGGTGAAGCAAGAGGACCTTTTGTTTAGGGATTTAGGCCTGAGAAGTACAACCTCCAGAATCCACACATGAATTCATTTTTTTGACTTGACCTCATGCCCATGATTAAATAGTCGTCTGCCCAGGATACGAGAATGTAAAACTTATAGATAAAACTTTTAATTTAAAAATTTCTCACTATTATTTTTATTAAAGTCTGCTTAAGAATAGCATTTAACAGGTTTCTCGTGTCCTTGTAGCAATTTCGTTTTCTCGTTTTCAAGAGTGCAAACGGCTTCAATATATTGCAGCATAAAACTTATGTTACAGTTTCTTTAAAGTTTAAAGTTAAAAAGGGACCAGAGCAACAACACTAATCAGTCTTTGATTTCAGCCAATAAAACGACAGGGTCACCAATCTACGTATCACAGAAGTGAGACGAAAAGCAACACGCCAATTCATTGCCTTGCATCTGCAAACTGTGCTCTTGGTATAAATATTAATTAATTCACATAAGTAACCCCGTTACTTTTTTTTATATAAATATTAACCCACGGGCTTTAGCGAAACAACGTCTCTAACTTAGGAGGGGTGGCACGCCTTTACACCATCTCATAAATGTCCTTTATTTGTGTGATCAGAACCTACGTTGCATGCTAAATAAAAGAGAGAGAAAAGTCCATGACCCAAACATTAAGATGTATTATACGTATCAAAAATACATTATAACAAATTAATTAGAGATTTTATACAACACTTATATAAACGAATCTCGGTGAGCAATACCAGATTGGGTGCCCACTTACTAATTTAGGGATGGATCATGTATACCCTGTTAACATTGTTGTACACCACTGCCCGTGGCGTACGAGGGATCCGAACCCAGGAGCCGATGCGTAAACAGCTGTTCCTCGCAGTACGGCTCTGCGAGAAAGCTGTTGGCAGACACTGGAGGGGATGAGGCTGAGTATAAGATGGTAATAAAAGGGGGGGGGGGGGAGGGAATCTAAACTTAACGAGAGCTTTCAAAATCTGCTAGTCATTGTGAAATAATCCGCAATCGGCAAGCCACGCGCGACGATGCGGTCGAAAAATGAGAAGAAAAACCTCCTTGGTTAATCCGATTCACTTTAGTTTCGGATGATGGGCAGCAGCTTGCAAACTCGGAAAACAAATGGTAGAAAAAAAAACGCGACTTCTTAACTTCCGTCTGCGCGTTACATCAGATCGCAATGACTTTGCAAGTCTTGAAACTCTCCAAGTAGACACAAGCGCGCTTTTAAGAAGATTCATCACAGACAGAAGCTGCTAACAGATTGGCTCTTCTCTGCGGATGTCATATTCTAGGATGTCCACTCCACATTACAGCTTCGTCTCGTTCAACCATGATCTGTGTAGTGCAGTGCAGTGCGGTGTAGAGCTGTGCACATACAATAAAATTCTTTGTCTTTCTAAGTGTACTAAAATAATTGAGTGAAACGACGTTTGTTCGTGTTCGCCCGGTTTTGGCGGGATAAATGGAACACTAAATTGACTGTTAGAAACCGGTTCTTCGAGTGAAGATTAATATGTTTAGTGCTAGAAATTATGGTAGCAATAGAAATAACTTAATGCCTCAACATAATATAGCAACAATTTGATTTATATACTTGAATCTCGGAAAAATTATTATGTTTCGGTTCCAGCTTTTAGTTTACGTGTACCATTGTACACATTTTTCTTATGGGCACGAAACACAGTAAGGTACTTTACACTTTCTTGTCATGCTGCTATGAAACTAAACGAATATGCCTAACTGCGAAAACACGCCGGACTGTTTGCACTATACCAGCTACGTATTCTCGAAGGCTATTGTAGTTTGTCGTGCTCAACGTGTCCCAAAACAATCTGTACACAAATAGGAATACTGTACAGAAGAGCTGTGCCGCACATACGATTGAGAGAAACGCTGTGTTGGCTTTGCGCATATTTGGAAGCTTGTGTAGTTGAGAGAAACGAACGTAAAAGTTATAGAAAATACAATACAGAAATATTAATAATATATAAACATCTATTTCTGTTCCCTACCGTATTTTGCTATAGTACCTCCCCTTCATCTCTGGTTCGCATTTTTTTTCTCCCGCATTGGTGACGCGTTCGTTTATTCCCGAACAATAACGTGTGCAGCATCTTTGTAAAAGTCGTTTTCACAAGTATTTCAGCAATGAGTGAGTGAAGAGATTTGGGCGGCTCTTAACAGCGAGGTCTTGAGAGCCGATGAGGGCGATTGAAGTGAATAGGGAGCGGCGCCGGAATGAAAGGGCGGGGGAAATGGGAGATCCCTGAGAAAACCCGCCGACCATCGTCTGGCACGAGTCCCACTTGCGAAAATCCGGTGACCCGGCCGGGGATTGAACCCGGTTCGCCTTGGTGGGAGGCGAGCGTGCTAACAGCTCAGCCACTGTGGCACCATTATTTCAGCAATGTCAGCGGGAAATAAAGCAATAAATCTTTGCACAATAGTGAAACTGTGCTCTTAAAAACAATATTTAAAAAATACCGAACTGGAACCTGGTATAAATGTTGCTAAATATGCCTGAAAAACGATCATTTCCATTACAAGTAAAATAATTTACAACTAAAAATTACAATACTCTCTCCACCAGGGCCACAGAAATATTTTGTATCGACTGACTGGTACATTTTCGCGCGTGAAATATGATTAGTGAACATTATCGCTCATGTCGAGAGTCTGCAGTTCACACAGGCTCAGAAGCGATGGCCAATCATTCCTTCAGAGCCGTGAAAACAGTTAGGAAGAGGAGCAAATAATATTGAACATTGCGACCTCAACAGCAGCAGTTTTCTTTGAGTTTGAGTAGGGCCACCTGTTTTCCGCGAGAAGATCCCTCTGCTAGTTGCCCTCCAAAACATGTTAGTTCAGAACCAGCATCGCAGTTGGATGATTTTAACTCGCACGCGTCGTAGGTGTCTGCCCACGAATCACAGACGTACAGTGTCAAAGTAATTAAATTCTGATTGGCCAGCCGAACAAGAAAATCTCTTCTCACAGAGACACGTCGCCAATGAGCAAAATAGAACAGTGCTGGTATGCCCGTAGGCTATTGAAATATGGCATGTGGGGGAATCTTTTCGCGAAAATCAAATGGCTCTAACATTGAGGATAGGGTTTCTTTTATCCGTGTCATGTAATTTTCTGCAACCTTACGTAAATGATGCTAGGATATCTTTACATATCTTTATTGCTCACAGATTCTGCAGCTAGGATACGCCATAACCATAATCGTTATCATCATCTCTCTCACCTCCACCCTAAAACTAGTTAATGGCCCGTGCCTGAGTAAAAAAGGACACAACAGTTATATTGCGCGACAGTAAAAACAGTTTTCCTGTTCCCATGGTTTTAGTTTCGCAAAATTTTTATTTTAAAACATTTTTATGGCGGGTTTGCAGCCTGTGAACCTGTAATGAAAAGCACTTTAGGCTAGTAGCATAAAACTGCGATTAACCATGACTTGACCTTGCTATGGACATTTTTTTGTATTTCCGTTCAATCGATACTGTATCCAAAATGGTTAACAGTCACCCATTTTTTTCTGCAGAACATTCGTTATACCAAGAGACACCCAATAACCTAAATGCGCATTGCACTGGTTGAGTATTATCAATTCTTATTTAAGGTGGCTGACGTAAATTGCCGCTGTTAAAACCTTGATAAGCAGGATCAATTCTAGTAGGCGGAGAGAAGAGAAAATTGTGTGGGACAACATTGTTCTTATCTCCCGCCAATTTCCGAAACGAGTTATAATTGCAAAGTGCAATTTATCGAAGCTAAGAGACACCTTAAGCTGCCGCGATAAATTATATTCATCAGATTACGCCTACACATGTTTGGAAAAGGGGAATGGGGAATGAAGACCGGAAAAGAAGGAAGGGGGGGGGGGGTATTCGTGGCGCGACGCTAATAAACAGGCCGAGTGCAAACCAATCAATCAATCAAGACGGGTCGAGATCGATAAGAGTAACATGTTTGTGGGAGAGGTTACGTTGATAGCGATCGATTGTAACTTTCAGGGCAATGGCTTTCCCCTTCAACAAGCTTAAATGACCTCAAAACCTCATTCGAATTTTAGTGGTCTGATTCGGAGTCCATGACGCAGGTCTGGCGCGAGGGGCAGTTAAGGTGGTGGTGTAATTGTCATGTTGTGTTTATTTATATTTATAACTTGCTGTTGAGGATTTGATATTATAATTCAAATCTTAATGTTGTATACAGGACTACCTTAGACAATCCCTCGCCTCAACAATAACCACTCGTCACCGTTTGAATGAGGCTGGCCTGCAGGCACCGATGCGGCGGCGTCCATTGTGCCGTTTGCCATCACTCCTCGGCATCATTAGCAGGGACCCGAGAATTTCGTGGGTTCGTTTCTAGACGAGTTGAAATTCACACATATATACGTTCATGCTACGTTTGTAATTGGTCGGCGTGTTGTTTGACACCTCCTGGAGATAAAAGAGCCAATGACAAACATGCAATAAATGGTGCGCCCAACCACCGCCTTTTACTACCTCAAAAATCAACCAATAAACAGTTGATGTCTGTATGAGAGTATGTAAGACTGTGAAGTCTAGCCTACATGTCACTGAACTCGCGAATTTCTCGGGTCTCTAATCATGAGGCACCGCCGTCAGTGGTGCCAGGAATGTCAGCATTGCGCAGTGTGACAGACAGTGACGCATTGTGTTCTCCGACAAGTTCCGCTTGAATTTTAGTTCAGATGATGGTCGCGGAATGACTTGGCGCCACTGTGGACAACGTAACTGTCATGCACTGATTCATGAACGCCGTCCCTGACGCCAGGTGTCATGGAGTGGGGTGTCATCAGTTATGACTCCAGTGGTGTGTAGTGTGTTTTTTTTTACAGGATAAGCAATATAATAGCCCCACATATTTGAGTGTTTTAGATAGCATTTAGTTAAATGCCATTAAAATTTGATACAATACACACTTTACACCACAATTAATGGGTGATGTAAGCAGGACTGTGGTTCCATTTTCAATTTCTACTACCAAACGCAACTTCCAACTTTGCTTACTCTCCACGTGTACTTACCGTTTTATGATACCTAACATTAGTTATAAAAACGGAAACGAAATTAATGTAATGATAATTAAACTGAATATTATTTAAAGAGCAAATTACAAATTATAAGAAAACTCCCGTTTTCCCGAACACTTTCATCCACTTTCCAAGGGAAAATGTAGGACTGGAGGACGCAAACAGAACGCTTGCATACCCTGCCCGTGTTGTTGCTTGCGAGTTCGATTCATCGCTTGTCGCTCCCATTTGTGGAAATAAATACTAGATAGAAGCACTATGCGTTTACACGAAAACTCTGTTTCTCGAATAGGAAACGGGAAACTTAGAATTAAATGTGTTTAAAGTTCAGGCGGAAACTATACAGGATCAAACATTTCAAATATGTATAGGGTAAGAATTGCTTGCCTTGCGTCTATGGAATAAACGCCACTGCTCCTGGTCACTTCTGGTGGTTGTTGAAGGCGCGGCGACAGCATTTCGATACGCGTCTACGAAGTGATGAGGCCCCCTTTTCTGCCATTTTCACTTAGCATACCCAACACTATCATGCAGCAAGATAATGCTCGTTCCCATACAGCATCACCCAGCATGCTCTACACGATGTGGACACCACTACTTGGCTTTCCAGGTCTTCGGGATTTGTTCACTATTGAACTAGTATGGGATATGATGGTGCGACGTTTGCACCACCGTCAACCACATGCCCAAACACTGGCTGATCTACATGTACAGTTGCAGGAAGCATGGTGGTGTGTGCCTCAGTACACTATCAGCCTCCTGTATGATGGAATGCCTCGTATCACTGCCTGTACAGCCGCGAGAGGAGCTTCCGCATCATATTGAACGCGAGCTTTGCGGATGTTAAACAACGCTCCTTCTATGCGTGAAAGACTAATCACTACTCATTTCTACTATCATCTATCAGCCTGTGATTGTTTAATAAAGTTTCACGTAAGGTAAGAGGATGTAGCGATTTACCATGTCAATAAGTGTATTTCCGTGTTCAATTAAAATAAGTGAAATATTAAATATCCTATTAGCGTTTCTTTAAACCAATTTGGTTGGAATTAAATGAAGAGTTCCCGAAACATAATATAAAAACCTAAATTTTCGTTTGGAAATAAGGAGGTTACTAAGTTGTGAATTAATTTCCCTTTTATTGACTGCCAGTATACGAGGTTCGATTTGAATGAGTGTAATTGTCTCGGACAAGCTGCAGAAATTATTACCAACGTCAGTATTGGTAAAATAAATATTACTTCATCATCCAATGACGTTATAAGTGTCTTTTACTGTAGTTAGAATCAATTGAAGAGTTCCTGAATTATTATGCACCAGGGGTCGGGCCCACGGAAACCACGGGTTGAGCTACCAAGGATGAAGTAGGTAACCGTACGAATTAGTATTTATAGTGCAATGTCGTCTGGGAATTTCGGGATGTGCTCACTCGCGCCTATCGGCGCTCGCTCACACATTCCGACCTTCAATATAAATTATAGTGAAAGTACGACTTAACACTTAAAACTTAAGACTTAAGACTTAAAACTTAAGACGTAAGATTTAAGACTTAATACTTAGGCCTTAGGCTTACGACTGGCCTGTCAATTGGGGGAGGGCGGTGTACGGTAAGGCACCCTCCCCCAAATTTGAAGTAAATCGGTCAAAAAAATGCGCCTTCCAGGCCGATTCGAAGGCGAAAAGCTCACCCTCAATCCCACACAAAATGGAAAACATACCCCCCTTGTCCCTCTAACAAAAAATTTGCACACTGAGAAGGATCTGTTAGACTCCATCGAAATGAATTTAGTTTGATGTTACAGACAAAGGAAAGAAGTTATTACAAAATTACTGTACCAGGACAACGTTCCCCTCGTCTGTGGCACTGAAGACGGGCACATTTTTAGGTGCGTTTTCTATGAAACGGCTGACGCAGTTCGTCTGACGTATACAATGCTAAGATAGATTTATCTGTTTTATTTGTGATGCGTCAAGTCGCAAACAATTCATGGTAGGCAGAGGACGCTAGAAAAGTATGACTCATCGATCAAGACAATACATCGCCAGACAATAACACTGAAGGTATCTATCTTATGGTATTGCTGAATACGAAGGCGATAAGTTGGAGATGTTAACAGCAGACAGCGAAATGATCGTCGGAGTCGCAGGTATGCTACTGATGAAGATGTGATATTCTGGTGAAGCTAGTACATGGCGCTGGATGGTGGTCAAGGAAGCGCCTGCGAAGTCATGCCTGTCTGACAATAAAATGTTCCTCCCTTTTGAAGTGGTATGTAGGAATCTTTTAGAACTGTTTTAATATGTATGGTACTTTCATGTGTCCATTGCTCTCAAACACAATTTGAATGCGAAGCCCGAAAGCTCCAAATTATGGGGAATTCGGCACGCCTTCTCTAGTAACCTTATCACGTGGCTTCCCTCAAACTCTTCACAGTTGTTCTCATAGCTCTCCCGTGTGCATACTGGGCATGCATATAGTCCATTTATCACGCCTGACAATTATCGTGTTTTTCAAATTACATGCATGGCTCTGTTGAATTTTATATACACGCCACACGATGAGCGATGGCAGTGCCCTCCTACGACATATGCGTGAACCATAGAACGAAACTTTAGAAGTTGGAATTTATCTTTCGATTTTTCCTGTTTCTAGTCTTTCATGGTTGCTTGCAGATTTTTACAGGATGCGTACATTTTTACTGGAATGAGTATATATGCGCTTTACTTTTTCAAGTAGCACGTTCACCCGAAAGAGAAAACAAAAAGGTTTCTGATAATTTCTTTTTGCTAAAATTGACATGAAGTTTAAGTTTCTATAAGTGTGAAGATGAACCAACTTCAACATAACGAAAATGTAACGTAATTACAAGTAGTCAGATTAAAGAAATTTTTATACTGATTTTCTGTGTTTATATTTGTTCCTATCAGTTTTAATCTGGACTGTATTTAGTGTTATGATAACAATAGCTGAGAGGGTCTAACGATTAAAATAGAAGTTAGTTTTAATTTAGTTTATGCGTGTTTGAGTGATCAGCAAATTAATGAGATAAAAGACTATAACTTAAAATCCATGGTTGTAAATAGGCATTCAGTTCAGACAAGATGTGATGTTAATATTAGAACATACATGCAAATGTATTGAATGTAACAACCGTTCGTATGTTCATACATTTATTATAAAGTATATTTATACGTGCAAGTATACACTATAAGAACGAGCCGTTTCCAGATCCCAGAGCAGAACATTTGCGTAGTACTCAAAGGAATGAGTATTTTCACCACTGTAAAACTCGGGATATCTCTTCAGAACTCCTGAAAAAATGTGAATATTACTTCTGTTTACCTGGATCTAATTCCAGTGTTGAGAGAGCATTTTCCTTAATAGGAGTTCAGTGGTTTAACGAAAGAAATGTGCTTGACCTGCATCCATTAATAACGTGCTGTTAGTACAATATAATTTTAAAGAGATGTCCTGTGTTTATTTTCTCACTTACTTGAAAGGAAAACCATACGTAATAAGAAAAATTTCTGGACACGAGAAATATGCCACTTAATTCTTGTAGTACAAAAACAATTCTTTTATGTAAATAAATGTTACAGGATTTCTGACTATATAATGGATATACACAAACAAACCTAAATAACACAAAACTATGAAATTAGCATAAATGTCCTCCATTTTGACGAAATACCCTTCATTTTCACTCATTTTGTAATTAATTTCATTTTCAACAGTTGATAGCTTTGCCCGCACAGCCATATGAGCAATAATACGTATGGTTGGTAGAGATATCTCGCCCCATCCGCCTCTACTATCCTTTCCCACTAAGAAAAAGCATGGTTCCTATAGGCTGTTCACGGTAATGTGAGCAATTTTGAGGCCCTAGCTCCTTTTTCCTTTCAGCCATATTTTATTAATTAATCACCTTTCCAAATAAATATTTCCCTGTAAATAATAAACACATTTTGTATATTCCACCGCACTCGGAATTTATTGTTTAAGGCTAAAATAAAATATATTTATTCACTATTATTCCAAATGCGAGGGTTTTCAAAAATTGCTCACTTTACCATGAACAGTCTACATCTATCTGTTTCCTGTAGCATTTTCTATTAATGCATGAAACAATTTTGAATTATTTTCTGTAGAAAGGTTTTTTTTTACGGTGTCGCGATTTTCTAAAAGGGGTATCTGCCTCCCAGGCTAAGCTTGAATCATGGGCAATCATGATGGTGGTGCATGCTGGCGGGCCGGTCGACTCCTTTATGGTCAGTGGGGTCCTAAAGTTGAGTTTCTATGTGAAGAAATTCAGACTGGAGGGACCAATTTCAGGTTCGCCTGATCGTGGGAAACCCTAGATGGAAAGTAAGGAGGAGCATGGGCTGACCTCTATCCTCCGCTGGATTTCCTCGTGAAAGCCCAGAGGTCAGGGTGAGGAAAGATTCGTGCTGGTAGTGGCGAGAGCCTGGGCTAATGCCCAGGTATCCACTAGGGTAGTGGGTTTTTTCCCTGACATAGGAGAAAAAGGAAGGCCAGGTGACAGCTGGCATAATTGGAGAATGTACCAAGGAGGTGGGAGGGGAGGCGGGGCCTGAGGACAAGTTCTCTTCCTATCTCCAAGGATCCTGCAACCTTGAACCCGCAAAATGATCAAAATAATGGATACTCCGAAAACCACGGAAAGGCCTCTAGCTAAGAGGGGTGGAGAAGTTCAATGTTGTATGCACATAGAGTACATATATACTTTTCGTTTTAACAATCCTAACGGTACCAATCAAACCAAACACAAAAAGTATGAGCATACAACTTCAAACTACATGATTTCGCAGCGGAATATAAAACACACACATTATATATATATATATATATATATATATATATATATATATATATATATATATATATATATATATATATATATATATATATATATATATTCCTCTTGTAAATTCAACTTGGCGTGGTAGCTCAGAGGGCAAGGCAACGCACTAGAGTTGAAGGATGCGCGAGTTTAATCCCGGCCACCTGCGGGAACTTACTTAGTAATATAAATTACGGTAAATTGCACAACATAAATAGTAAACTATCGTAAATAGGACTATTTCACGTAATTATTTGCCTACATTCAATAAAATCAATATTTAATTCGCCACTGCAGTCGGCCGTCACTTATTCAATCAGTGAAATTGTTTCACGTCACTAATTCAACCAGTGAAATCCTTTTACTGAAATAATCAGTGGTTTTTCACTGATTCTAAGTGGAACCATTTTCACTGATTAGAGTGGTTGAATTTCACTGCGAATCAGTGGTTTCCCACAGATTCGAATTTATAGTGTAGAGTATTATCCCGACTTATGTAAAATTAACACTGTCATAGGCCTCATCACTTTATTTGTGCGTCAGGCAAGTGAAACTTTCAAATTATTATAAAAGAAAATATTTCACAAATATGTTCTGTTCTACACCTCGAACATTAAAAAAAGTACAAAGCGGAGGAAATATTTGAATTTATTAGAAATGGTTACCTAACACTTTCTGACGTTAATATCTAAAACTATTTTCCATCCATCGTTACCAACTTTACTGGCTGTATCCTACTCAGTGCACCCGTTAAAATATATGGAGTTACGAGCAGTGACTGTTATGTAAGGTTGAGTTCAAAAGTGCTCACTTTATCGTGAACAGCCGTTACCTACGGGACTTTCAGCGGTGACTCTATCATTTTATCTGTGGAAAGTCAGTAGGAAGGGCCAGTGCAGTGTCCTTGAGTAGTTCCGCGTGTATTTGGCGCGTACTTATTGACATACAGCACTTTGAGAAAGCCGTTCCTAGCCGTTTCGGAGTGCTTCGAAAATATGTTTCTAACGTGCGTGAAGTCTTGAAGGCACTCATTAGCACATCGTCTGATGTGTGTGTTCTTTTCGTATCAGCACATCGGACGCACGTTTGATAGTCTCGCAGGGAAAAAAAAAACCTAGTATTTCAAACACTCTGCAACGTAATTTAAGCGCCTTTTTCTCTTCATGTAGCGCCCTCCCGCCGTGTGTAATATTTACATTGCTTAAGGTTGAAGCAAAGCAACTGCCTATGGAGCACTGCATCCGACTATACAACGTGAAGAACTCATAAAAAAAGTAATACAGACACCACAAAAATTGTCAGAAAAGATCGATTTATGCTGTATATAAAAGAAGATACATATTTTGCAACATTATAAAATATTTTACTAAAATCTACTTTTTAAATTTAAAAAAAAATATTTTCAAGAATAGTCTGTATTTTTAACAAAATTTAAGAATATTTCCATTCTGGATATTCCAGAAAGCAGAATTTGCAAGCAAATCATTGTTATGGAATATCGTCATAATATTTACTATGATTGTATGTAAGAAAATTGTAACAATTATGTAGGAAACAATATTTATAATTGATTTTATGTGCGTCCATTTGTCACAAACGTTTATGACTGAAACTGAAGTTGAATAAAGTTAATTATAAAATTGATATGATAAATTATCACTATGATATTTATTACACATGATTACAGTAAATACTATGACAATATTTTTTGAAAAATTTTCTTGTAAATTCTGCTTTCCGAAGTGTCCAAAACGGAAATGCGCTTAATTTTTGTTAAAAATGCGGACTATCGATCGACTATTTTTTAACATTTAAAAAGAATATTTTAGTAAAATATTTTATAATGTTGCAAAATATGTGCATTCTTCTTTCATATACAGCATAAATCACAATTTTCTGACAAATTGTATGGTGCCCGAACTAATTTTGTTATGAGTTCTTCACATTGTACAGTCAGGTGCGGTGCTCCATAGGCAGTTGCTTTACTTCAACCTTAAGTCCCTGTCACACTATCAAATTTTTGCCTTCATCTATATTTGACAATAAAATTTGAGGACAAAATAAGGCCATCAAATTTCTCCTTTCAACAAATTTTACGAAATAATCATGAATGTGTTTGAAAATGTGTCACACTGTCAAATTGTTTTATCGGAAGAACTCAATTTGAAATATTATTTACAAATTATTTTTATAATGAGATATTGTTTTTGTTTTTCTGTGCGGTCAATTACAGGAAGAAACGCACGTACTATTGTAATTTATTTTCGTTTCTTTACTAAATTAAAATTTTAATTATAAGATATGTTTCCTGCCCAATGAAATTTAATGCCTCTGAGTTCGTAATATTATGAGCAATTTTCACTTAAAATAGCATTCATGCTCAAATGGCTTCTACATAAATTAATTATCTCCATAACTTACTTCGTTTCCAGCAATTGTTCTTTAATTTAAGTTTCTTGACGTCCATATTTGTCGTGCATGATTCTGATTGGCTGAGACTGTCAAACAAATACATTTTAGAACCGGTCCAATTTTCAAATATTTGATGGAAACTGAAGCCATCCAACAATTTTAAGAGAAATATGGAGGCGTTTATGACGTTTCGATGGCGTCATAACTTTCCAACTTTATTTGACCAAACTTATTGGAAGCAGTTTGATGGAAAAATCTGACAATGTGACATGGACTTAAGGATCTACTTACTTTATCCGTGATTCGGTCGAGTGTAAACGTGAGATTGCCTGGAATATAAATGTGTTGCCATTATGCGATTTCATACTGTAAAATGTATTTAGCGCAAAAAACCCATTAAAAAATTACACTTGCAGTAGGTACAGCGTCAAGACGCGGAATCATTGTCACTAGTTCGCTGCAAACTTAACTGGGCTCTTGCTCGCTATTGTGTATGTCGTCATACACGCAGAGGTAATTTATTTTTTTAAAGTTAGTGGCTACTTTTCCGTGAACATTCTATATTAGCTTGGTATTGTGTGGTGGTTATCCGTGAAACTCTGAAACAACTTGTACTACTTACGTAAATAATGCCAAAATATGCCTAAGACATGATACTGGCAGTAGTAGATAAACATTATCTCTCATTACTCACCCATCCGCCAGCGGAACTCGTGGGAGCATTCCGCACGCTTTGTGAACGGGCGAAACACATGCACACTGATACCACTGTGTCTGAACACGAAAAACATTTGAAAAACATCTCGTGCCAAACGACAAGTTGCCGTTTATCATTTCACAAGGATGCCCACTACCCTTAGAAACTATGATGCGGGGAATTGCCAGTTCTCCCTCTCATTAGACACTCACGAGGGAATATTTCATCACACTTTCTTCTTCTAGGCGTGCGCACAAAATCGCACAAACACGACAATGTATTAATAAGAAGAAATATGCATGAAAACGTCTTAACCTAAAATATAAATTTAAAATAGAAAAAAAAAAAAAAAAAAAAAAAAGAAATCTTATTAATAAAATTAATTAAACCAAATCTACACACGTGTATAAAAAGTTTTCATTGTTCCTAATTTTGGTTTGAATAGCTTTTACTTTCAAGGTAATAAATAACTGCATACAAAATAATTTATTTTAATTATTAAAAGAATTATGACGCCGCATAGCAATCAATAGAATCTCTGAATGACCAAATCACAAAAATATTTCTAAACTATCACGATGTTTTATGTGTCGGAATAGAAAGTGTAGACCAATTGGGAAAGGGAAGTGGGCGGGAAGACTCATCTGCACACAAAATGGGATGAAACAATACTTTTCTCTTAGCTTGCACGCAGCCTATTAGTCCTACATCCTTTTTCTTTCACGACCAACAATTTCTTCCTTGTTCCTCCAATAATTTCATTAGTCCCCCCCCCCCTCTCTCTATCTATCTATCTCTCTCTCTGTGCTCTGTGTGTGTATATATATATGATCCCAATACTAAACAAACTTTTTGAAAACATCCCCTCTCACCAGTGTGCGTCATGAACTCCCTTTGTGAACACCCTTGCATATAAACTTCCACGGATTTCTTTGGGGAGTAAAAATGGTTCAAACGGATATTTCAGAACCAGTTTTAGTTACTAAATTTTCTACACAGAAACCTGACATTATCTGTAAACACGCGTAATGCTTTTACCTTCTGTTGAAATGCTTGATAAAGGCTGTTCACGGTAAAGTGAGCACTTTTGAAAGCCCTGGTAAAGATCTACTTGTATGCATATTTCGTATACTTCCGGCATAAGTAAAATTAGCATTGCCAAGAGTCTGGTCATATTCGTGCGTCGGCCAAGTAAAACGGTGAAATTATTAGAAAAGTAAATATTTTACTATTGTCGCAGATCGACTGGACACGGAACCATGAGGTTATATTTATTATATGCATTTGAGCTACACATATGTTTTGAACAGTAACATTTAATTGATTTCACATTATTTGAATGTCAATATAATTCTTTTCACATGTTTATTATATTTTATGTTAACATTTCACTTCCTTCATTTTTAGATGTATGTGAACCACCAGTCCACTACTCTATGATAATTTTCACACGTCGTTCTGAGTTCTACTTATTGTTATGTCACTATTTTTATTGTTGTATTAATATATTTGATTTTATTTTCAGTAACTGTTTCATAATTTTTAAAGCTAAATTATTTATTTGTTTTGGGATTTAAAGACATAATATTTTAGGCCTTAATTTTATTTAGTGAAGATAAAGCCAGAAGCGAGCCCAGATTAGATGTTGGTTGGTCGGAAGTCGGAAGAAGGGGCTTCTGGGAAAGACATTGAACATGTAATGTGTCTAAATTTTCGTTGCAATTATACTTTTGAAATTTCAACGTCATCATAAATTTATTTTAGAAATTATGCTACCAAAAGTTAAGTTTTTGGTAGTCGCCACAGCAATATTTAGGAAGAGGCTGTAGGCTAAGTCGTAGATAATTATTTTGAGTGTTAAATTGACGAGGCGAAAAGGACGCCGAGACTAAGACGCCAGCGCCATGCAACGAGATAGCGCCAGTGGACCTCAGGTGACGTCAAGGCAATTTAACGTATGGCAAACCTAATTACGCGAACTGTTGTGCAAGTATTAAATTATAAGGGACCTGAACTTATTTTAAGAAAGCTACTTTTTGATTTTACACGATTTAACTGTGAGTTCCATGGGTATGTTAAACCAGTAGTCCTAACTTTCGCATATGAGATAGTATAGCCGGAGCAATATGCACTGAGGAGTTAACGACTTGTTTTGAACTTTCAACACAAATACAGAGTACTTTTATTTGGTGAAGTATCAGATTTCAGATAATTAAGTGATGAACTGACTTTTAATAATTAATTAATTATAAGTGAATGTGATCCAAGAAATTTAAGAATTTAAGTAAGAGCTTACCAAACTTTCTGGAAATTTAAATACAGAGGAGGCTACTTCCGGTGGAGCCTGATTAATATTTTGAACTGAAATTTCAAATAAAAGATTTTTTTTTTATATAGCAGCTCTTAAGTTTCACAGCATTTTTCAATATTTTATTGTATTTTAATTTTGTATTCTGAATTATCCCTATTCTTACTTGGATGGTGGTATGTCATGTATGTTAATTATCATACAGAATAATTTCATTTTTGAGTAAAGAGATTTCTATCACACACACACATATATTTAGTTTTGCACCTCGTTGAATTATTCACATGTTTGGGTCTGAATTTATTTATTTCCTTTTTTTTCATTAATAAATTAACTATCAAGGTTACACATGTTTGAATTAAATGAATTACTGTGAAGGTTGGAATGGGGTTTCTATAGTACGAGGTTTACAGCATCGCTGGAGAGCTTCTGATTCTAGTGTGGTAAGACCAAGGTCACATCACGAATAATAAGGCGCCCAAAAATATATTAAATCATTATAATTATTCTTTCTCCCAACTCACACAAAATATATCTACACCCACACTATTACATACACTATTTCAGAGTGGCGCACAACGAGAACCATTACAAAAAGTGGCTATACCAAGTGGTAGCTATCACATATTACACTATTATGGACATTCATACACTTATATGAGTTAAAAATACAGAAAGTAAAAAAAATAATTTCTGTTTTCTTAATTATTTTCCTCGCACTTCTAATTCAGCGTTAAGACATGGGAATACTTCCTATCCATCATTGCCAACTTTACTGGGCACAAGTCACTCAGTCAGTGAGCCCGTTAAAATATATGCAGGTAGGGGCAGTGACATTTTTCAAAGGTTGATTTCAAAGGTGCTCACTTTATTGTGAACAGCCTTTAGCCAGTAGCAGACTCCGAACTACGTGACGTAACTAACTTGACACTCGTGCGACTGCGAGACTTGCGTGACTCGCCGCGGCCATTGAGTTAAAACAATATTAAGGGTTCGTAGTCTTGGCATATTTCCTGTGCATCCGTTGTCTGCACGTTTACACATGTCTCAGCAAATAAATATCCTAGGAATACGACGTTTAGCCAGAAAAGATATAAATAAATGATCTAAGCCCGTGCGGTTTTGTTTTCATCATAAGTATTCAAAGAGGAAAAATGATGAGAATAATATTTTAAAAAAATCGCATTTTTAGAGCTTGCCTGTGCAGTTTCCTTAAGAGGAGGGAGAAAAGCAAGATCGGTCGAAGGTGCTCGGCTTTCATTGTGCGTAATAAAGTCCCAGTGTTATAGATGTAATTTGTGCAGGGAAGCATCACGACGGAAGCAGTTCACGTCGGTTAAGAGTGGATGGACTCCCGCGTCCAAGGTCAAGAAGCGAGTGAGCGATAGAGGCGACATTAACACACACGCCTAGTGCCTCATCGCTCCTACGAGCAAGTCGTGCAGTGTTTTCGTCGTGACTCTGTACCGTGTAAATTAAATCTGTAACAGTGGGGTTTGTATTAAACCCGATGAAATCCCACACATTAATACTACGCCCGTATCTTTAAGGAAATTGCATAGGCAAACTTTAAAAATGCGATATTTGACCATTTTCATGAATTTATTGATACTCCTAAACCGGGCCTTACTAATGATCACCGCCTGGGAGGGTAAGGGCCTGTCTACATTTGCGCTATCCCAACCTGTATTTTAGGACAAGGATGCGCTGATTGGTGCACGTGACCCTCTGACGTCATGGTGCTGTCCCAAGCTGCCGTGTCCCAACTTAACCTGTGTCCCAAGTTGAAGCATTCGGAAAACTGAACTTTTCTCCGAAATTGTGTCCTAAGCTGACGGAAAAATAAGAAGACTTCAAATACTTTCGCGCGCATTCGTGAAATGTTTACGTTATTAATGTAAACAATGGATGTGCAACGCGGCCTTTCTCAAAACAAATGTGATGAAATGGTAATAAATAATTAGGGATGTCTTCGTTCAGTCTCAACCTGTAGGCTAGACTCCACAGTCATGTGTATACTCGAGCCCAGATGTTTGTTCATTGGCTGCTGCTCCATAGAGTAGCCAGTGTTACTTCACACTTCGCTACTTGTTTCCTTGCACGTCTATTATTGGCTCAGAGTCGTCCAGGGCGTGTCTAATAAACTGCAATCCAATTCCAAAGTCAACTTTAGTGTACACGTGTTTGACGTTTATCTTGTCCTAAAATGAACTCGCGAATAATTCCTATCCCGACCTATAAAGCGTTTATTATAAATAAATATTCAAATCAGCCATTTCGTAAACTATAATAAACAATAATACAGCAAATTTAAACATCACCACGCAATAACAGATAATATGCCAAATTTAGTGCGATCTAGTGTCAGTTTCAGAAATCTCACTTCGGACAACGCATTTGTAAACCATATTCGGACGGCGTCAATGTGACGTCACTTGACGCCGAGTTTCATACACGTCCACGTCCACGGCTGAGTGTAAACACGGCCTAAGAACCCCCTCGGGACTGTGCCTCCCCTGATATCTGAAGTGCTCTGCTACGATGATGAGAAACGCAGGCTGAGTTTGGGCGTGAATCGCACCGGTCCGTCCTCCACGCTACGTGAGCGTCACGCTTTTTCCACAGAGTAGATATACACACAGAGGCTAAATTGTGTGGTGGCTCTTTTGATGTGTGCGCACCCGTCCGCTGATTGGTCGCGTAATGCTCGGGAAAGAGCCTTGTTTCCGATTAGCTGCTGCGTGTTCCGAAATATTCTGTATTGGCCGGGCTGTTTGTTGCCGAGCACGTCACGAGGAGTTTAGTGTCCAACGGAGCGCCGCCATGTTTTTGGCTAGTGGCGACATTTTGCTGGCATATGCACCGTTCTAGGTGAAGGCTTTTCGAGATAAAGTGAGCACTTTTGAAATAAACCTTAGAAAAAATCACCGCCCATGCCTGCAAATATTTTAACGCACGCACTGAATGACATGCGCCCAGTAAAGTTGGTAACGATGGATGGAAATTAGTTCCATATCTTAATGTCGAATAAAAAGTGTCAGGTAACCATTTTCGATGGTTAAATTATTCCTATCACTTTACGTTTTTCGGAAGCATAAAAATAACCAGATTTGCAACATATTTGCTTTACTAATTACTCTACAGTTTCATTGGACCGTCGTTTGAATAAAGTGGCGAGGCCCATGTCAATGTTAATTTTACATGAGGCGGAATAATACACGACGTGCGTATTAGTAGATCTTAAGCAGGGCTTTTAAGAGGCTTGGTGAGGCCAGCGCCGGTTCCACCGGGAACTTTGGCATATGCAGCTGAAGTTCGCCGTATAAGCAACTGTTTCACCTCTGTATTGTTAAGAGCTCTATGTATTTACCGTGCGCGGCCACCGAGCACCTCCAATCGTGTAGCAGGTGGGGGAATCATGCACATCGCACACAGTAACTGCGTCATCGACCCCGAGTGCTTACTAGGCCTATTGCTGGCCGCACAAAGGACAATACCAGCACGGACGCATATCGTGAACACACGTGCCAGCATATCGCATAACAAAAATAGTTCCAAGGTTTCTGAGCGTGAACAAAACACTGTCTGAGTGGAGGAGCCAGCTGACCGGCGCATGTACGGTGATAAATGGCGTCGCGCGATTCGAGGATGAGACATTGCAGCCATCCACCCGCGCTGCATACGTTCGGCTATTCTGTTGTTACAGCCAGTGAGCACGTGTTCCGTTTAAAACGCTCTAGCAACTTACGAGGCTACAGACACTCTGTTGCTCGTGCGGTTGCATATCCGACTCGCATTCGCGAGGTTGCATGTTCGATCCCAATTCACACTGCGCAAGGGGATTTATTTTTCATACATATTTTCCCACCCCCTTATTTCAGACGAATGCCTGCTCAGTTCGTTTACACGTTACTTAAATGTTGACCTGTAAGCATTCAAATAAAATTAACAGTTTAATTGTCCTTTGTACTGAAACGTTTTCTGTGAAATTGTTGTTTGCGCGTAAACGCCTGTCTTGGTAAATAAATGTTCTGAAAATACGACGTTTTGCCAGAAAGGATAAAAAAAACTATTGTCTATGTCGCTAACTTTTTGCTTTTATCATATTAAGTGTATTAATGGAGGAAAAAATTGTGAAAATGGGTAAATATCGCGTTTTTAAAGCTTGCCTATGAAGTTTCTTTAAGCGGTAAAAGAAAAGTATGACTATACATAGGTAGCTAGATCTACGTAATTTCATCGCGTGTAATTAAACCCCACAGTTACAGATTTAGTTTACGCAGTAAAGCGTTAGGACGGAAACACTGCACGCCTTGCGCGTAGGAGCGATGAGGCGCTAGGCGTGCGTGTTAGTGTCGCCCGTATCGCTCCCTCGCTTCTTGACCTTGGACGCGCAGCTACATTGTCTTCTTAATGAAAATAAGCCCTTATTCGCAGTGATTCAGTTCTTATGCTAAGCAGTTGGAAACATCAAACGGAGATTAAAACAGAGCTAAGTGGATCCAATCTGCATCAAATAAGTAATGAAATGGACTGGTAAATACCTTAATGGATTGTGTCTGAAATCAGGAATTATAGTTTTTTTCTTCTTATCTCTTGTTTCACAAAGGAAACATCTGTCAACCAAACGGAATGAGAATGAGTGATTTGAGGTTAATATTTTGCAGCGATGACATAAAGGAAGAGCTGGAGAAGGTGGGAGCTTCGCTCAAGGAGTTACAACTTGCAATTTCATAAATGTTTCGTGTGTTTTTTTTGGTTAGAAGTAATAATAAAGAACTACACTGCATCATAAGTGTATCTCGCACTATGCCGCACAAGTATTTCCTTGTAATCCACCTATGCTGTATTAACAAACAAGATATTTAGTAGATGAAACACTTTTTTTTACGAATTTGCTTTTTGGGTGTAAAAAATTAAGCACGCCGATAAGAATATTTTGTACGTTACTTACTTTTCATGTGAAATTTAAAAAAATGCTAAAAATTACGATCCGCCAGTGATTGATTGTAATGTCCCGGTGGCCGTATTGTCTGCACATCAGCCTTCTACCTCGGCGAATCGGACTCGATCCCCGGAAGATCTGAGTGCGAACTTTCGCATGTGATAAACACGGCAGACTTTGCTGATGATATTTATCGCTGATCTGCCTCGCCAATGTATCCCGTTGCTCCTCTATCAGAGGAATTTCACCTCAGAAGCCTGTTAATCCATGGGGGGGGGGGGGGGTTGGGTGAAACACCTACGCGTGGGTGCAGTTATCGAGGTTAACTTTGCGTAGTAAAATTTCATAAACAGTCGTTTATGGTCTATACGAATATAATGTCATCAAAGTATTCTTCCCACGCTAATTTATCTGTAAGTTTTTCGATCATCTTCAGGTGGTGACGGGAAAAGATTCTTTAGAATAACTGTACCAGCTAGTTAAAAGCCCACTACAAATATGGAGGGCCCGCTGTATTTGCAAATCCCAAACGTAAATGCCAACTTCATCGATATATTAAAGTCACGTGATCATAATTTTTTTTAAACACTTATATTAAATACAAATACGACCCGAAATAAAATCATGAGTTCCAACATAACTCCGCAGAGAAACAAAATACTTAAAAAAAATTCTGGACTTCTTGCTTTGTTACTGGCAAAGGAGATTATGCGTACTTGTATGATTCCGTAAATGCATACGTTGAAAATATTTTTCCCGGACTCTGTTTGTCACTGACTGACTTACCATCATTATGCCAACTGCTTCTGGTTTAGACGATGTCCGTCACCATGCAAGTCAATTCAATGGCCTAAAACAGGACTACTTTAGCTGTTCGTTATTTTGTAGGCTTACGTCCGTACATGCGACACAGCTGACAGCAAGTTGCATCGTTTTTGCGTTATTATTAACCTTCGAAACAGAATATTTTAGACGCACAAAAAAACGACATTTATCCACGAAAATCTAACCTGGTAATATAGAATTGTAATACCCCCCTCCCCCCAACCCCCTATTATTGTGCCGTTCTGCTATACCTTCATACGAGACATAACTCAGAGCTTAAGGAAATAAGTCAAAGATACTCGGTTAAGAGTCCTATGTACTGAAACGTTTTCTGTGAAATCGCTGTTTGCGCGTAAACGCGTATATCGGTATATAAAAGTTTTGTAATTATGACTTTATGTCAGAAAAAATAAATAAATAATCTATGGTCCTGGTTTTCTACTTTTGTCATACCTATTAAATGCATTCTCGGAGAGAAAAAATCGTGAAAATGGTTAAATATCGCATTTTTAAAACTTGCCTATGCAGTTTCCTTAAGCGGCAAGATAAAAGTACAAAGATACGGACGTAGTTTTATCTGTGGGCTTTCATCGCGTGTAATAAAACCCTTATGTTACAGACATAATCTGCAGAGTACAGCGTTACGACGGAAACACTGCACGCCTGGCGCGTAGGAGCTATGAGGCGCTAGGAAAGCGTGTAACTGTCGCCCATATAGCTCCCTTGCTTCTTGACCTTGGACACGCAGCTACATAGTCCCCTTAACATCACTGCATTATAGAACAGGTAAGTATACAGAAGCGGAATGGTGTGACTTTTCTTAGTGTCGCCATTTCGCTCATGCGTGTAGCTTGGAGCTCGCTATACACGCTAAGGTTTCACTTCATGTATTTTCAAATATTCTCTGGCCGCGGGATTTCGAATTCTCCGGGTAAATTGAGGTCCCTTTCCGCGACGACGTGGACATTTGAGGTTGGTGACGATAACGTTTTCCCAGGTAAAGGCTGTCCACGATAAAGTGAGCACCTTCGAAATCAACCTTACAAAAAAGTCACTGCTCCTACCTGCAAACATTTTAACGGGCACCCTGAGTGACATGCTCCGAATAAAGTTGGTAACGATGGATGGGAAAGTATTTCCGTATGTAACGTCGAATAAAAAGTGATAAGTAACAATTTCTGATAAATTATTTATTTCCCTGTCTGTTTTTTTTATGCAACGAAGTAAAAAAATGAGCAGATTTGTAAAACATTTACTTTTCTAACAATTTCACAGTTTCACGTGACCGATGCAGGAATAATGCGAAGAGATCCGTGACAATGCTAATCTTTAGAGACAGTGATTTTTCGCAAAAAAAAATATGAGTGCACGGTAGACTTCGACACTATAATCACTCAGCAGCAGTTTGTCTGCTGCCATTGGTTGCTGTCTGCTTGAGAAGGCGTTTTCTTACTCGACTGGGCCACCTAGCATTCGGTTAACATCGGCACGGCTCGTGCGTAATTCGTGTGCAGACAGTTAACCAGTGTCAAAAAGTAATTCATCCAATCGAGATAGGTGAACGATCCCGCAGTGTTTTTGTAATTCGTGCGATCCACCAGCACAAGAACTATGATCATGACGAGTGTTCGTGGTAGAACCAAGTAATCGAAAATTACTTTTCTTTGCTCCGAATTATATTGTCAACGCGATGAATGTTTCTGCTGAAAGCACCCTCACGCCGAAGGATGCAAGATGAGAGATTGCTCTTGCAATCTGGGACGTTTATAAGGGAGAGGTTGTAGAGATTCAAGCCCTCCCCTTGCCTTCTCAGGGACGTATTCCATGTTCATTATTTCATCAAGAAAGCACAGTAGTGGAGGGAAATCAAGACAAATGTTTGTTCGAATTATCATTGTAAACTCTGGCATATATAGTAGAGAATCAATGTAGGCCTACTTTTCATTCCTCCTTCCCTAAATACGTTTTGAACGAATTTGCGGTAGAAATACTTGACACAAGGCAAACTTTACGCTATCGGTTTTTTTTACACGTGCGAGTACGTTAATTACAAGCTTCGTCATGATTATTGATTACATTATATCTGAGCTATTATTAATTTGTGTCTCTCTGAGATTAGTCAGTAAAGGGTAACATTTAAAAGTTATACTAAAAGTGCCATTAAACAAAAATTGATTTGAAAATGTACATTAATGGCATATCGAAAATAGTTATCTTCAGTTTAATTCACACATTTGAGTTCAAACCTACGGGTTTGTTTGCAGTCAGCTAGCGCGTGATGAAAGTGTTCCTACTTCAATGACTCTTTAATGCCATGGACAAGGGGGGGGGGGGGGGAGGATACACAAGCTATTATCAATATAGCATTTCTAGAATACATCAAAACTGTTTTTATAAATGTTACAAATATTAAGTTTTCACCATGCTTAAATAATTGTAGAAAACCACTAAGATAAACGTGCATCTTATTTTCAGTTGATATATCCTGTTTACGCCATGCATAGTTATCTGCTGCATTCCATAATAAAACTTGAACATGTTTCTCTACGGTCGTGTTAACGGCAACAAAAGTGTATCCGCGAAAAATTCTCACTTAATTTAATAAACACCAACCCGTTATACTTGCCATGGGAGAGTGTCTTTGTGAACATACGCCTGCGCTAAGAGCGCTGTCGTGAGTGCGTCGCAAAGAAAGACAATTTTTGCTGTCGTCGAACAAGAAGCAAACACACGCAAAAAATTAAATTAAAAATAAAAATTAATACAAGAGCAACATAATTTTATTCTTTTCCTCCGATGATTTGGTAAAATTTTATTTTGATGAACCTATGGCATTTCGTCGTATATTAGCCAGTACACGATCACCTGCAGAGTTGTGTAAATAATTAAGCCTTGCGTGCACAGGACAGGTGTGTTTACAAATGGCTGTAGAATAACAAACTCGACTCCGCCATTTTACATCACTGGGACGCTACTCCCTCAGCGCGGGGGTAGATCGGTCCCTTGTGAGGGACCTTGGCCACCCAGTTGGTTGTCAGTTAGATTGCGGAGGCGAGGAGAAGCTAGCCCCCTCCCCCCTCCGCACCCATCAAACATATTTTATGCTGCAAAGCTAGCATTCTTGTACAGGATTCCCAGGGTAGCGCCTGGGAGCTGTTACACAAACTCGACTTCTGCTCAAGACAGGGAGGGTCACACGCGCGCCCGCGGGGCTGGGCTGCACTCACTGGTGTGCCGAGAGGACGAGAGTCCTCTCTCCAAGGGACGTCGCCCTCTCCACAGGACAGCAGGGTCACGTGGTCAGGTCGATAGCGCCACGTGTCTCTCGGTCCGTGTTAGCACGCGCGCGCGTGCTGCGCTCGAGGGGACGCCGTCACGTGTAGTCGGCCCCGTTGGTGAAGGGGGGACCGGGGGGGGGGCATGGATTGAGAAATACTCCCGCGCGGGGAATGCTAAAACATTATATCGCTCCCACCCCACTTCCCAACAACCATCCCCTCCCGTCCGGGTGCATCGATTCGGGACACTTCACACACCGTCACCCGCCAAGCCTGCTAACAAGGCAGCCATCGTTAGGGTCTAGGCCGCAAAATCTTGCTAAAGGCTGTTCACGATAAAATGAGCACTTTAGAAATGAACCTTAGAAAAAGTCACTGCCCCTGCTTGCATATATTTTAATGGGCGCACTGAGTGACATTAATCCAGTAAAGTTGCTAACGATGGAAGGAAAGTAGTTCTACATCTTAACGTCGGATAAAAATGGTTAGGTAACCATTTGTGATAAGTAATTTTTTTTTTTTTATGCATCGAAGTGTAAGAATGAGCAGATTTGTAAAGTTTTTAATTTCTTAATAATTTCACAGTTTCATTTGACCGGTGGATGAATAGTGATGAAGCCCATGGCAATATTAATTTTACTTAAGGCGGATGAATATACAACGTATATACGCACAAGTAGATCTCAAGCAGGGCTTTCAAAAGTGCTCATTTTATAATGAAAAGTCTATAGCGAAATTTCGTCACTGGTATTGGTGGCTTAGGCTCGGACTTACTCAGCTTCACTCGTCGTATAGAATACTTTGATTTCTTTCTGATTGAAGCTTTTGGAGAAGAATAATTTCTTAAATTCCACTGTAGTCCTCAGCTATTTACCTTGCATCGCATCGTACTTAACATATTAATAATCTATTCGTGGTTCCTTCACACTTTTTTGAATCGAACCGTTGAAAAATCACCCCAAGTCCGGCGTGTTTGGTTGTTTCCTAAATATGTCACGCATCACAACGTTTTATACTAGTGTTAACATATAAATAACTTTTTTTTTTTTTGTTAAATTGAACTTTTATGTAAAGGTATTTCATCTACGAATTATAACATTTCAACATGAATAAAACCTGAGATAAAATAAGTGTGTTGGTCAAGTCTAGTAAGAAATAGTTCTTATGCAAAGTATTATGTAACTGAATACGCATGAATGTAGTGCGTTGTCCCTTTGGTGTAAGTTTCCAGACGCGGTTTAGTTTCGGCCGCACGAGGCGGAGGAATATCCGGAAAGAAGAACTCTTGCAGGGCTTCAGAAAAGTTGGACGTAACTACGAACGGACGGTAAAAATCTAAACTTTTAACGTATAGCCAGGCCTACGTTATAATTGTAACGTTACGAATCAACTGAAAATAAAAAAGGTTCTTGCAAAGCGTGAATTCCCAAAAAACATAAAGTCAGGAACGATGATATTTGAATTGCTTATAGGGCACGCTTGCCTGGCAGCGGTCCTATGTTGCGGTGTGTTTGAAATACCTACACGTTTCCCCTCGAAACTATACAACGTGCATGCAATGTGCTGGCTGATCTACGAAAAGAACTCATGGTTCAGGCGAGGCCCATTGAGGGACTTCAGGACCTCTCGCACATTAGAAACACAGAGAACTCCGACATAGCTATATATATATATAAAAAAAAAAAAGCTTTTACAAAATGCTGTATTAAAAATATACGCGTCAGATACATTTAAAAAAAAAATTGCTTAAGTGCCATACATTATTTAACCTTGCTACAGACTTTCCTCCAGTAAAATGATGATGGGATCACGGTTTGAAGATCTACACGCAGCACGAAAAAAAAAAAAAAAAAATGCCAATTCAAAGCCCTGCGCGTAGTGGCGATGGCGCATTTAATACGCGTAAGAATGTAGACATTATCGCTCGTGCGCTTCTTGGCATAAATGCGGAAAATATCTAGGCGGGCCTTTTGATGTATTTTGAGGGGGTTGTTAGAGTTTTTGACAATATATTTGAACGCTGGTAACTATCATACACAACAATAGTGGGCACACTCGTGTTTAATTTAAAAATTGCCAACTTCGCAAGAAATTAGATGTATAAAAAAAAACAATCAGAAAATAAGCAAAAATATTGTCTTTGACCATAGACAAGTAATATTATAAACAATTCTATGATATCGAAATTTGTATAACTTTTACAACATTTCAACATTTTTTAACAGGAGTTTCTAAGAAGATGAAATCCTATTAAAAGTGAAAAAAAAAACTTTTCTCGAATTTTATAACGAAATTTTATACAGTGAAATATTATACTGCAAATAAAAAATATTTTTGCAAAATTACACATATTTTAGTTTCCATACGTTATTCGAAAAACGGCCAACCAATTTTATTCGGAAACTATACATTTCATTAACGAATGTTATATGTGATGGTTTTGTTAGTTCAGGTACTTAGTCGATAAAAAAAACCCCATCGAAATATATTGACTAGTTTAAATTCTGTTTTTAATTTTATATTTCGGGAATTTTCGCGCTGCGTGACATTTCCGTAGTCCCTGAGGGTAACAAATATGCGTTACTCCTGTGTCCTAAATGAGTAAAATAGCGACACATAGATGGGGTGAACTAGACTTCAATATGTATATGAGGATACTGCTGCACGCGTTTAATTGTGCGATTAGAATACCGTTTAGATTCACGAAACTGATAGTGTTCTGCACTCTGGCATGCTATCGCTTTCCGTGATTTTTTTTTTTTTTTGGCTTGCGATGCCGGTAAGGCATCGCAATTGAATTATTCCGCAAGGCGTAAAGCGTGGCTGGCTGCATTCTGGTGATACGGGGACACAGAATAGGTCACTATTCAGAAGCGAAAATGTGTGGCGGTCATTTTCGTGCAGCCGTACTCTGTCGATCATTGGCTATGCGAAACTTTGGAAACGGGTTTTTCAGTCTGATTTGCTGTTTCACGTTCATTCGCTGTTGCACGTGATGGAGTAATCCCTACTGGTCGGGCTGCCGACTGGCAGGTTAGTAATCCAGGAGCCGATTGGTGAACGACATTCCGCCATACTGTTGGCCAGTGAAAGTCATCATGCTCGCTTGTTGGCTGGAGTTCGCGATACATCTTACAGTGCCACTTTTGTTTTCTTCAGTATTCTATGGCGGATGTACGTCAATAAGAAGACCCAGCAAATGGGAATACCAGCCTAAAATATTTGACTTCTCATTGGGGACTGCGAATTCAGCATCGGGACGCATGTGACGAATAACACAGAAAAAATAAAAAATCAAGCGGTTCTAAGGTAAAAATAAGAATTTTAACAGGAAAAATTATTACCATATTACTAATTCTCATGTTTTTAAAATGTGTAAACCCAAAAGTTCAAAAAATTCAACTCGAAAGGAATCTACAATTTATTTATTTATTTTAGATTTCGTGTGTAGATAAGAGTTAAATGTACTAATCGTATTTCGGTTAGGGCGGAATTCGCCCTTCATACTTCGTGACGTGTTCCTTTATCCAAAATCCAATGGGAAATGCAGTACATGGGACCCTTTTACTTAAACAGAATATTAAGAGTGACCTGAGCCTTCGAAAATCGAGTTTATAAGCTAAATTTTTTAAAATTATCGGAAGAAAAGTGAAGTGAATTTTCAATTCTCTCAAAATTGTTTTATTTGATCGGTATCTTCTACCTAGGAGCTAACTGCCATTATTATCTCTCACGGTAATCAAAATAACAGGGGTAAACATCATCTTGTTTGCAAAGAAAATTTTTGTTGTCAGGAATTGTGAACGTTGATACATGATTATTGAGAAGTATGACATTAAGCAAAGAGGCCCTCTTGTTGCAACGCCCTAGGACCCGCCATTTTCGTGTAAAATACACACAAAGCTCCGGCTGTAGTGATACACTGCCTAGCACATAGGCAACACTACATACATGCGTATATGGAAGGCTGCTTGCTGTGTCCACGGCACAAATGAAAAAGGAGGGCTTTTCTACGCTTACTGTAAACAGCATGTACCATAAACTAACACAGCACTGAAGCTGCCTATTTGTTTCTGGCGACAGCCGGAGTGAGATTCGCAGCGGGAAGTAACGGTATTGCCTGCGAGCCTGGAGCTGTATCGCTGTCGCCGTTAAATTTTCTGTGCATTTTCCACGAAAACGGGCGGATCCTGGGCAGTCGCATAGAGAGGAGCCCTTTTTGTTAATTACGCTACACCGCTCAATAAAACAGCATCAAACGCATATAATTTCTGGCGATAAAAAACCTGCCTGCAATAAGAGGTTGGCCAGCGGCGGCATTTTCATTGCGGGGGCGGTATTGATGGAAAAAAATTCAGTTAAAATTATCGATTTTAAAGGGCTCATATCATCGTTAATATTCGCTTTAACTAGAAAGTGTCATGTATTTTCCCCAGTTTATTTTGCGTAAAGAAAAACCTTACGTAGTTAGTTGGTCGAGTTCCGCACCCCCCCCCCCCCCATTTATATATCAGAGGTACCCCCCTCCCTCGAAATTTCGTCTCTATGTACTATCGACTCTGCGGTCGTAGGCGAGACCTACGCTTATAACTGTGTTATACTGTGGAGCAATAGTCCGAACTCACTAGGCGTTCGTTTCACACGTTATGTGACGTCAGCCGTCGAAGATTGTTTCCGTATCTTATATGTGGCGCCTACGAAATACTTTGGAGTGTTTCTCTCTCTCTCGCTGCAAGCGATAGTGATGCGTTAGTCATTCGCTAGCCACCACTAAAGCATAGGCTGTTCACGGTAAACTGAGTACTTGTGAAAGCCCTGCTTGAGACCTACTTCTTTGCACCCTTCCGCTGTACGTTAAACTAACATTTTCCACAAACATGATCTCTTTATTCATGGGTAGATTAAATATTCTACAAATTTGCTCATTAGCAAACTCATATATGCATTTCAAAAATATGGAAAGCAAAATGAGTATTTTCAGTATTCATGAGTGTTTGCCTAACACTATAATTCAACGTTGAGGTGAGGAACTACTCCCATAACCCCCCCCCCCCTGGGGAACTTATAATTTGTTACTGGGTGTGTTCCAGTCACTGTTCGCGATAACATACACGCAGGAATGGACAGTTTCAAAGTTTGATATCAAAAGTGCTCCATTTGTAGTGAAAAGCGTATACAATTGGATGAAGCAATTTTCTAAATTATAAGTGATTTTTTTTTCTGTGTGTACACAAATAGGCTATATTTGTCTTCTATGGATGCCACCAGTTACATATTTGACTGAGTAAGTAGTGGTATATAGTTCCTCAGGGCACATCAGGCTTCAAGGCGAGGCGCCAAGGTCACCTAACCGCCATGTTGGATTCCGGACTTCCTGTTCTATCATACCGGTCACGCGTCCACCATATTGGATTCCGCAATGTTGTTAGCCAGTACGCCGCCATATTTGTAGCCAGTATGCTATCACCTTGGGCCGCTAACTTGGTAGCCAGTAAGTTATTTTCCCATGCTCTTGCATTCCGAGGGTTTTCTCCGAGTGCTCCCATTTTTGTCCTTTAAATTGTTTCTTCTTCTCCCTTCTTTATTTTTCTCTCATTCTCTCCCATTCGTTCATTATTCATTATTATCGTTAATTATTTGTTTACATCGCCATCTTTGTTTACATTTCCATGGAGGCCGCCATCTTGGTTTTTCGTTTGTCATTTGTTTCTCCCCATTAGTTCTGGATTCGGCCACTAGGGGCGTCATCATATTGGTTCTGGCTTTAGCCACTAGGAGCGCTGGTGTCGCTCATGTTCCATTAGTCGATATCGCATCTGTCGCACTGGCTGTACGGGCGCTGTTTTTTATAACTCAAAATGGCGGACATTGGGTCGCCAGACTTACGCCTTGGACCACTCTGCTATCGCAAAATGCACTGTGACAAGAGTTTATAAGTAATATATATCTTTCCTCTTCTTTAAGACATTACATTTCTATTTTTTACTACATAATTTTTAAGGATTTCATTTACATATCAAAACTTTTTCTAAGTTTATATACAAATCAATAATTTTTAGGTTTGTATACAAATAAATAATTTTTTAAGTGTGTATTTTTTAGCATATAGTTTTTATTTCTTATATAATTTTATTAAGTATTTTTAATCAATAATTTTTAATTATGTTATTTATAATTTTATTATCTTTATTATTTTGGTTTAACTTACGTATATATTATTTATGATTTAACTAGTGTACTTTTTAAGTATTTTATTTTTATTTTAAGTATTTTTTATTAAACTTTAAAGCGTATCTAGTGAGGAGTTTTTGGATTCGTATTTTTCAGGCAGATAATAATATTTCATTAGAATATATGATTACGTGACTATGACAAGCGCCATATTGGGATTTTTTTAAAGCATATATAAAACTGTTTTAGTAAATATATGCCAATTTTTTTATATCATGAACGTTGATTATTCGCACTTTTCGAATTTTACTTATATATAATAATGGTTTTTTATATTACAGAGTTAATTATGTAGGAACTTCTATGTTGGACTTAGAAAAAATATTTCCTACTCCTATATAATGTAATGTAATGCTTATAAATTTCACACCATCCCATAATCAAAACTGTTCAGTATCAATTTTGCTTAACCTGAGATAACCTTACCTTACTTCACCTAACCTAACTTTACCTAACCTAAGATAACCTAACCCAATCATCATGTAAGAACTCTAGATATATTTTTTTTATTTCTCTCGACATTCAACCGTCACACTCTAGTCATCGACAGACCTCTCTTGACCTCCCCTCCTTCCACCTTTACTTAACAACCTTATCGAATTGTATTGAATACCAAAACGGATATAGTACCTTTCGCCATGACATTAGCTTGCCTCATTCATGCTATTAACAATACAGTCCATATCCACCACCATACCTCAGACTTACTGATCAAAAATAGAAGTCAACTATATTGACTACCATTTCAGCCCGTCTAACTTTGCCAGTTATTAATCATATAAAGAAGCCATTCTATCCACCGAACCAATCAAATATTCCATCCATGCTGTTCATAAGATCAATACTATCAATTTAACCATCTACGACATCCATATCGTCTTAATTCCCATCAAACCATCTCGCTCATAATAACCAACCATACCAGCTAAGCATTCTGCCCTCTCATACTAACTACATAAAAAAAAAAAAACAAATCACACAATTAGACCATTCTCCTCAAAGCTATACTTTTTTTTTCATACTGCTAAAATAACAGAACATGTGATCAGGTCACACCAGTCAATCATACAAGCAAACTAACTATACAACCAAGTCATATTGTATGTATTCAACCCCATGTCATGACTTTGAATATATTTTATTTCTCCCGGCATCCACTTAACCTAACCACCACACTCTAGTCATGTACGTAAGAACTTAGAAAAGTATTTTCATATTGCGTAGAACACGGAATATTTTTAACTTAGTCATACCCATTCTAACCCATGTCAGGACTTTTAAAAGACATGTTAACCTAACCTAACGTATCCAAGGCACCGCATTTAGCACTGCATACACTACGTGCTCCGCACTTAGCACTACATGCTCTGCACTTAGCACTACATACACTACATGGTCCGCATTTATCACTGCATATACTACGTGCTCCGTACTTAGCACTGCAGGCGCTGCACTTAGGGGCAATTTAGGAGTCGTTAGGGGTCATTTTGGAGTCATTTGGAGTTATTTTGGAGTCATGTTGGGGTCATTTTGGAGTCAAACAGTCAAGAGTTAAGGGTGAAATAATCAGTCATGTGAGGGGCCGGACTTACAGTAGTCAGCTTTATGAGTTCAAGCTGAGCGAAATATATTTTCACATTTAAAAAACTTGGCAATGATGATTAGTTAGCAGCTATCGTTGTTCATTTTGGAACGAGTACTATAGCCCTCCTATGCATGCACTCGCATAAATGTTGATTTAAACTAAATTAATAAGTGTTTCAGAGAAGCAGATACACATATTATTATGAATTTACATAAATTTTTTATCCTCATATATTCAGTAGATGGATCGCCACATTATTTTTGCAGAATATCTGCTCTACTAATCAACAGCAGACTAAATTTACGCATACCTCAAACTAGAAGTCACGTAGACCAGAGCTCAGACATATTGAACAAACCATTGCTAGATTTAAACTCACAACACCACCTTCTTTTTATCTGAGGACCAGCTGACCTTGTAAATGTCAATAGAAAGTTTGTACCTGCACGGTAACTGGAGTCTGTACATGCTTCCTGGCCGTTATCACACGTGGATGATGTCAGATACCCTTAGTCAGTACATAGGATTTCTGCTCCCCCTTGGTGTCTGCTAACTGGAGTCTGTAAGTGCTTACAAGTCGTTTTCACACCTGGATGGTGTCGGATGAACATGTGCATGGGAATAGTAACTTTAGCAGGTCTGCAACTGCACTGTGTCAAGTAAATAAAGATAATGAGTCAGCAGGCTTACCTTCACCTCCTTCTAGTCATATTTATTTTCCCATTGGTTAGTTTGTCAGAGCCAATCATGCACCTTCCCCTCCCACCTCCATTACATTCATATACCAGCATATAAAAAACCTCGGGATCCAGTCTTCTACCTGTTGCTGCCATCAGCGTTGTCACACTCTTAACTTAGAGTATGCAGTTTATTTATTGTCTGGAGTTTTAGAAGATGCATGCTAGTTGTCCGAGTGGACATAAAATCCTTTCGGCCATTTTATAATTTGGAAAGGTGCGCTCACTTTGTGCCTCGGACAAATGGGACGAGTTGCCGTATCTGCCGAAAGAGTTCCTGTTGACGTATGCACTGTACGAAATTTCAGCTGTATTCAAGTATTTACCGATCTACCTACAGCTGGACGAAGACATACGGGACTGCCTGCCGTGCAAAGAGTGCTTCAAAGGTAGCACCACGTCCATTCCGGACACTCCTCATTCCCGGAGCTGGTGCAAGTCGCGACGTCGTGCATCAGCAGCCACCACCGATTCCACTTCCGTTGACGAAGGATCTGCACAGTGAACAACATGAACGGCTCTGCAGACCAAGCGACCGCTGACCTCATGCGACTGATCACATCAGGTCTCTGACGCAGTACCTCCTTCACCTCGACTACATGCGACGAATGGCCTCCAGCACATGAGGGGTCCACGCAGGCTACTATTGCCACCAGCAGCAGTTGGTTATCGCCTGTCAAAGCTACTCCTATCACACCACCACCACGATCTTCGATGGTGATGTACACGAATTCCTTCGAGTCAGGAATGGTGAAGTGTTATCCCAACGCCAACGAATGGGTTCCAACGAGTGGAATACTGGTTAGGTGACCCGCGCAATGAGGATGATGTGAAAAACATAGAGGCATGTGTTGGTGTGAATCATTCCCGCCTCTGCTATGCCCTGGTACCTGCGTACAACCCAAGCATAATGAACGCTGAAGACCAGTCAAAAGTGTATTTTATGGACAGAATCCAGTGTGATGGTGAAATACGGCGAGGGGGGCAGGAAACAATGCTTCGCTTCAATGAAGATTGCGATGGCGAGACGCATAGACTCCTACCGGACCACGGTTTGTCGTAGCCTGCCCTTCGAGGTAAAGACAAGCTCACCGAATGCGGACGGGGAAGGGCAGTGGTAAATAATAAAGTTATAAAGAAACAGTGTTTCGTCAGAACAACACATAAACTTATAGTTGCCTTAAGCACATGCTGCGTGCCGGTGTGTGTAAAACATAAAAACAGATGGGAATTTATCATTGTGTCTATAAATTTATCTATGTAAGAGTAATGCAAAAAATATGTCACGACATAAATGCAGAAAAAATTTACATTACAACAACTTTTTGGCTGTCAATGTAAACTAATATTGCTTAACATGTATGTGAAAATATAATAAAAGAGTTTAAAGAATAAAACACGTTCTAAATTTTTTTTAAATTAAAAAAAAAGGAAGGTAAAAAAAACTTTTATTTTTTTTTAAATGCCATGCACATATCACCACTTATAGCATTGCTAAGTCCTACTTCAGAATATCTTTCTCTTCGACCCAGGAGTCGTCACCCTTCGAGTGTCCGAGCCACCTCACGTACACACGTCCATTACGTCGTTTCAGCACCTTTTCCAACAAATACACGTCTGGACACTTCGTAGGCTGGATCTCCTCTGTGTAAAAGCCTCCGACGATGGGTTTGTCTCGTAGGTCCTCCAGGTAATACATGCGCGGATACCAATGTCGTATACAAATAACCTTGTACAATTCTGCCGAACAGTTGTGACGGAAGCCTTTGTGGAAAATGCCATGCTGTTTGGAGATGCTCGTCACTTATAGTTTCCGTTCGCCGTGAAATGTCTCCACAATTTGACTTTTAGAGTCTGGTAAAAACGCTAGCCTTAAGTCCAGAGTACGTGCAGTAGTGATTTATGCCGTACCTTTTCGTCATCGCACGACGTAGCCAGCTTCGACGAGTTCTTCGATGATGGATATAACCACGGTGGTGTGCAACCAATTACCAGCAGACTGCGAAGCGACCAGCAGCCGTAGTCTATCGACGAGTTCGTTCGGATCGTCCCAATACACATAGTCTATCTTGTGTTTGGCGTCGATCTTCTGCAGCAGCAGACCCGATCCAGAAGCTTCGGCCAGTCGTGGGAAAAGTCCTGCGATAATGCCAAATTTTGCATGTGTCGTGTCCTTAAATCGTCGCGTTGAGGGGTTATCGTTCGTATAATGAGCATGACTGGACTATAGCAGGCGACGGTATTTCTGCAAATCTGATTCGGTGTAGTGTCCGGGACACCAACGAAACAAAAGTTCGCACAGACCATATGTCATTTTCACCTTGCGCTTGCCGATCTACATCACATCTCCTGGAAAAAAAACACCACTTCCTTGTTTCCGAGAAACCATTTTTCGTCATGGTTTCGCAGGCCATACGTCTTGTTGCTGTTCCGATCGGAGTAGGAAGCGATGTAGTGTCCGACCAGCGTGCCTACCTCGGGTCCGCTATATATATATATATATATATATATATATATATATATATATATATATATATATATATATATATATATATATATATATTCACTCAAGTAACATCTTGCTTGATGATATGTATGTTACCTCTATAATCTTCTACCCGATTTATATCATACATTGGAGCAGCTGGAGATGGAGAGACAGTGTTACAAGTTTTAGCATGTCACTCCGAGAAAACTACCTCTGACAGAATTGACATTAAAAAGTCACACTCGAACTTTTCAATCCAAAGGTCGTTATTTCATGTCGTTGTAAATTCTACGAATATGCGAATGCTTTGCCACAGAAGCGGCACAGCAGATGCATCTTTGGCACTTTACTTCCGTACTGTTCCAAGTCTAGAATGATACTGAAACGAAAAATGTATAAAAGGAGCGAATTTATACTTTGTTAAAAAATATATATCCAGGTTCCTCGGCATATTTCAATCGCTTCCTGGGTAAACTGTATTTTACACTTTGCAATAAAGGTGCGCAGAACTACCACAGGTTCCCATCATGCTTCGCTATTGGTCGATGCAGGACTTGGACTTTGTACTGAACAATGCAGAATAACTTTTGAAGTACTGAGAGATAAAAGGGCACTGAACATACAAAAAATAACAGTTATTTTTTAATAATAACTTCTTATTAATTAGTATTTACGTTTTTAGAAGAAAGCAGTTCATCACCTCATCTGATATTATCCCGATCCTTAAGTTCTTCTATGATCGAAACCACCTCTTTCATGTTCGAGAAATCCCCGCGTTTATGAAAGCTAAGCAAATATCTAACTCTATCTACAAGTTCATTCGGGTCTTCAATATACATGTAGCCAGCATTCACAGCTTCTTCTGCCTTCTTCACAACACTAGTCGAAGGAAACTCGTTGGGAACTCTGAGAGAATCATCATCATCTTCAACACTATCACTGTCGCCATGATCGTCTTCACTTCCTGCTTCACCCTCGATAGCAAGTTTACTTTTCTTTGTAGCAGGAGTTGTATGCTCATCAGTAGTTATAGCCGACGTCCGTTTATTTTTAAGTTCGCTGACTTTACACGAAAGTCTTGCGAGTGTACATTCTGCGGAAACCGTATCCATTGACGCAGCAAGAGGTATTGCCGACAACACTTGCTGGCTCCCAGTAGACGAACCCTTGCAGATCTGACTATCTTCCTTCATTGTATCACCTTGCACAAACAGCATGGTATCAACGTCATAATGCTTCATCGTGCGAAAAGGTCTCTTTGTAGAGACTGTTCTATCATGTCGACGAGCATTGCAACTTGTACTGAAGGACCTGTCACAGTAGCAACAACGAAGCCTTGGCGAAGTCTTTGATGGCAGCACCGCTGTAGGTGATACATCCGAAGAGATCGATGCTGCTGCCGCAGGTGCCTAATCTGAAGAAATCGATGGCGATACTGCTACCACAGGTGTCCCATCCGAAGACGTCGATAGCACTGTGCTAACCTCAGGTGTTGATAACCAGCAACCTTTGACTCCATATTATAGTTCAGTGGATTACACGACCTGAGATGAAGTGTCTTCCATGCCTGTCACTATCATACTAAGCTTCCTAACTGAAACCTGGCCGCTTATATACCTGCACACAGGTACAGTACCTTCCATTTAAACTCAAGTGTACCGAGCAACATTTTATAGTCCAGACCAACCTTGCACCACAAACATCCTTACCATCTGTCAAACTAACATCAATAAATCTACCAAGGCCAGAAAAAATTCAGAAATAAGCTACCATAGTCCAGATAAAAATATATAATTATTCTAAGCACACATATGTCCTACATGTCTAGCATTATTTCAGCCACTTAAGAACATGTCCAAACATCAGAAATGAACTTCAAACTGACTGCCACCAATTGGCACTCCGACTAACATTCACCTTACACTTACATATTAACAGTCGGATCAAGCCGAATTATATTTAAAATCCAATATATCCAAATAGAAAGTCAGACACCATTACTGCTTCACAAGCAACCATACTTTCAAGTGTAGCTACGTGGTCAAGGAGATCGCAGTGATCTATGACGACGATGCTCCTTCTGGGCCCCCTTATTCGTGGAAACTCTTGTACGAGAAAACCAAGAAGACAAAAGACTTGCTGATGCAGTATCCGCAAGGATTAGTTTACGTGGCGGGGTCCGAGCAGAAGAAATGGCTGAGCGACTTGTGCAAAAACGACGTTGAAATCATCGATGTGCAGTGCGAGTATGGCTGTCCTTCCCTGCGCAAGCTGGCAAAACTTTACGACGACCAGCACCGACACGTCTGCGACAGGTCAGAACCTGTCTGGACACACACGTGGAGAAACTCACAGCTACTGCAAAAATGGTGTGCTTCGTCCTTGGACCGCGAATCGACAAGTTACGACTAGATACGAAGTCACCCGAAATGTACGAGAATTTTAGTTTTTGGTGTGGTGGCACACCTGTTCATCTACTTTATTGTATATAAGTGCGAACAATCGGTGCGCTCATTTAGTCGTCGCCTAGAGGTATTACTTCATTCTGTCCTACGAACAGTCATACAAATGCCAAACTGGACTATGGCAGCATTGAATACATTTTCATCGCATAAGATGGATATCTGCGCACCTACACTGAGACCTGCGATAGCAGCGGCATGCAGCATTGGCGTTTCGCGCATTATCCTGTCGTCTACGAACCAACACAGTTTCAATTGGATTGTGCAGGACTATCGGCCTCATGTTCCACATGACACCGCAGACGCAGCTGCCCTGCACCAACGACCAAATCATCGCCTCGATCCAGCTGCCCGCTACCATCCACGCACCAGATTGGGCAGTGGAACTGTCCCAGGCAGGGCACGAACCTTCACAACATCCTCGACCTAAGAAGAATAATACTGTCAGTCAGAAAACCAGACATCGCCGAGTACAGCGTCGACGCCAGCCACTCGTGATGGTACCCACCACGAACGTCTCTGCCTCAATCTCGGGAAACGAACCTGCACCTACCCGTCGGTGCCGTCCAGCAGTGAATATTCTTAGAGCTGTGGATACCGGACCTGCTGTTGGCGGTGGTCCCACCATTGCCGAGGCAAATGTTGTGGAACCAACTGTTACGGAGGAGCAAGATCTGCTGTACTGCTATGATGAGGTGTATGGTAAACTTGCAACCAATGGACATCGTCATGATCCAGAGACTGGCACGTCCTTTCGCCAGAAGGTAATACTTACAATCATGCGAGAACTGCTTAGCCTTGTATGTGACAATCTTCTAAAGTAGAGAACTGCAAGAACAAATTTTTTTCAACTATAAATGTATTTTGTATTGACTGTATAGTAACTAAATAGTGTATGAAAATATATTTGAGTGTTTTTATTAGTTTCTTCCTTGTAGTAGCGTTTATTCACAATATAATTAATTTTATTTTCCTGTAAATGATTTCTTTATAGTAAAAAATAATTCATTTTTATAATTGTTTTAATTTGTTTAATTTTTTTATCTAAGTGAATAATCAATCATAATATTATCTGGGGTTGCTTCCCCTGATTTCCGAGCAGGACAAAGTAGCAGGTTTTTCTTGCTAATGTCCTAGATTTTAAATGTATTCTGGAATTAATTATTGACGTTCTCAGAATTATTCTTACAGACTCATTACCCTAGCGAGGTATAGTTACACACACATACACACACACGCGTAAAAATACTGACCACTGACAGCAAAATTTATTCACCTATAAGGAGAATAGTAGGGACAATACACCCATGTGGTGCGTTGTAATTTAAGCGAAGAGGTGTTTGTTACTCAATGACTCAAGAAGAACTTGTAAACTAACTTCTCCACCACCATTTGCAAAGTACTGTGTCGAGGCGAGTGGTTGCTGGTGTAGAAGAAAAATAGTACTCATTTTCGTATGATTACATCTTTCTTGTTTAAGTAATTATGGCCAAAATACAGGCTTTTTGCCTGCATTATGGGTCTTAAATCAACTGTTCAATTACACCTCGCATATCACCGCAAGAGCGATATGCCTCTAGTGAGTTCCCTGCAGGAACTTGTATCATTGTCGATTGTCACAGGAGTGTGGGTTATTATGTGGGGGTGTATGTATGTCTGTGGAAATACCTATGTTAAAAAACCTATGTGCTAGACAGAAATACGGAAAATGATATGTACGGACTTAAAGTACACTGCGTTTTTTATCTAATAATTTTAAGGAACAAAACTACCCGTAGGCATTCTGTTTGAGCCTCAATTGCTCCGTACGTAATTTTATAGAATAACTGTAAGTATTCGATATTATAAATTACTAAGCAAATACAATGTTGTCTTAAGATCTGGTTATTTCATGCCAAGATGTTGGAGGAAAAAAAAAAGGGGGGGGAAGCAGCTCGCGTCATGACGTAATTGTGCTGGATAAAGCAATGATCTCACCTGGTGTGACGCACCGCTTCTCCCACACGCTGATAGTGCTATACTACTTCGCCTCCTGCTGCCAGTAACGCTACGCCTCTCCACGCACTGATATAGGCTGTTCACGATGAAGTGAGCACTTTTTATGGCCCTTCCAAAAGTCATTAACCAATAATAAATATATCTTAATGCAGTCTCAGGCATAAAATTTTTGGTGTGGGGAAATCTATACATTCTGTTTATTCGTCACATTGCAATGTTTATATTAAAAAAGCAGCAGGAAGATGGAATTTGGATGAAAGGAAAAATTTAGAAGGGTCTTAAAAAGTGCTCACTTTACCGTGTGTTATCGATGTACGCTACACCTTGTCGTCCCACGCGTCGCCTCGCTCATGACGTAACTGCTGCATGCATCATGACGTCGCCTGAGTTCTCAAGGCTTGACGACGGCTCACTTGGAATTTCCAATTCCTCGCGTCTGTAACCGAGCGAGGGGTAGGGTGGCCGACTTGAAGTCGGAGGGTCGCGGGTTCGCGCCCCGGTGCCTCCGACGTGGCGGATGCTCAGTTCGATTGTCGCACTGGGAATTCTTTAACAGGTCGGTCTCATTAGAGCTTCGCCAAAGTCAAAAATGTCACAAGAACGTCAAATAAAGGTAGAAAAAAAAAAGGTGGTGCAGAGTGGTATCGAACTGGACTCGCAATCAGGAGGATGACCCGGGCTCGATTCCCGGTCCTGGTTTCGGCTTTCCCGAAATCACTCCAGGCGAATGCAGGGACGCATCGTTACTAAAGGCTGTTCCTTCCATTCCGTGCAACTTGCACTAAAAATGCGACAATTTTTCCCATTTTTCGGTGAATATTATAGGAATTTATATTAAAGGAGAAACGGAAGTTTTAGGCATTGGATATAGAAATCATGGTAATATAAGTGGATCGGTATTCGATTAATGACGTGGGTTTTCGAAGCTTATTAGTGAGGTTCGTGTGGAAACTTCTGGCTGATTGCATACACTCATTATAAATTACTAAGCAATATCTACCGGCTAGGCAAGGCACAGGTATCTGCGTTCCAAGACTCTGAAACTATTAAAAAAATAATTTTTTTTCTGTTGAACTTAAAATTTCACAATTTTTGCTGAGTGTTTCGGAGACCGCTTTAGGAATATATAATAAACGGGGAATATGAGTTTTAGGCACCGGATATAGGAATCATGGTAAGAAAAGAGGTTCATAATTCGACTAGCGACCTGAGTTTTGAAAACATTTTTCATACATTAATTTTTTTTTTTTCAAATTGTAATATTCATAGTTTGGTACGTATGAGGTGCTGTGGTCAGCATATATATTGGCATGGATAATTGGCATAATCAGGTGGTTTGTTTGATGGGTGGTATGATTTTTGGCTGGTGTCTGATGGTAGACAGACATGCTGGAGTTAAGATTTTTGGTATATTTTTCTAAATATTTTTGTGATTTTTTTTTGTTGTGAAGTATTGGAAGGCGGGTAGGTAAGGGTAGGGGTTGATGTTTATGGCGCTGGGATGAGTGTGAGGTTAATGTGATATGTTCTTAGATTTTAAAAAAATTGGTTTTTTTATATCAATAAATAAATCAATAAATACACGATTACGTCATTACTAATCATCAGTCGAGCTGTAGCGAGTGTATCACGTTAGCTGGGCGAGGGACGTAGGCGAAATCACATCTGCAGAACAGCTCTCGTAAGTGTATTGCATCAGAAGTGTATGTGTTAAAATAAAATAGAAATTTCCAAGATTTGCATTCTCTAGGACTCGAACCCCGCAGCGGAAATCTAATCTCCGTATCGGAAGTGTATTTGTAAATATAAAAAAATTGCAGCAATTTACAGAGGTGATGCATGTCGGAGGGATCTGAGTTCGAAGCCTGAAAATGTAAAAAATATATTAATTCATTTTCGGACTTACAAAATATCGGACGACGTTTTTCCGAGCGATGGGAGAATTTAATATAGAGCATGCTGATACATTAGTATCAGGGGAAGCTAAGATCGATTTGGAAACATTATGTCTCGCTATACAAACAAGTTGAATTGCGAATATGAAGGGCTGCCTTTAACCTCGACGACCATGGAGCCACGACTCGCATTATCGCTAACTGGTTGCCTCCAGTGTCGATTATACGATCGGGTTATCATCTATGTTCAAAATGCCTGCCAGCTTGATAGAGCGGTCCGAACGAAGAGTCCTCTTATTAAAACCTTGTAATATTTTTATTTTGTAAATCAGTTAACCAAAGTTTATTTTTATTTTTGTTATTCTATGGGATACTGATATGAATTCTGAGATATGATCTAAATATGTTAATTTCAACATATTTTTGTTTATTTACATGATTGTATACTTATTTTCTTTTGCTTTAAAACATAATTATTTCTTTTATTTGCTATTTCGAAAGAGAATTAACGTTTTAATTTTATTTCCGTTACGTTTTACCGGAAGTAGTTTCTCTCCAATAAGATCAGGTTTTTAGGAAGTTGCCGGAAGTCGTTGCTTCTGGGGAGGGCCCTTGAAGGATCAATTCAGTTGCAGGCTTGTAATTGCTCTGGCATACCAGTTATCCAGAATTGAACACGACGGTAGCCTATGCTAACATCACTGCATGTAGCAACATCTTCAGGTCGGAACTGCACAGACATGATGCAATGAAACTAATGCTACGAGCATTCTCCTCCAATTTTATATATCAGCTTCTCCCGCTCTGCTGATATTTCCCACTCCATCACCATTCTAAATGGGCCAGTGTTCAATTCAGTTACAGGCTTGTACTTGATCGTGAAGCCTGCTGACTCATTCCCTTTATTTGCCAGGAACTGTGCATGTATAAACCTGCTAACACCACTATTCCCACACACATGGTCATACAACACCATCCAGGTGTGAAAACGACTTGTAAGCACGTACAGACTCCAGTTACCGTGCAGGTACAGACTTTCTCTTGACATTTACAAGGTCAGCTGGTCCTCGGATAAAATGAAGGTGGTGTTGTGAGTTTAAATCTAGCAATGGATTGTTCAAGATGTCTGAACTCTGTCCTACGTGACTTCTAGTTTGAGGTATGAGTAAATTTAGTCTGCTGTGGGTTAGTAGAGCAGACATTTTGCAAAAAGAATGTGGCGATCCATCTACTGAATATATGAGAATAAAAAATTTATATAAATTCATAATAATATGTGTATCTGCTTCTCTGAAACATTTATTAATTCAGTTTAAATAAAAACATAATGATAGTGCATGTCGTAGGAGGGCCATAGTACTCGTTCTAAAATTACCAACGATAGCTGCTAACTAAATATCAATGCCAAGGTTTTTTAATGTGAAAATATATTTCGCTCAGCTTGAACTCATAAAGCTGACTACTGTCAGTCCGGCCCCTCACATGACTGATTATTTCACCCTTGACTCTTGACTCTTTGACTCCAAAATGACCACAACATGACTCCAAATGACTCCAAAATGACCCCCACAATACTTCAAAATGACTCCAAATGACTCCAAAATGATTTCAAATGACTACGAATGACTTCAAACTGACTCCAAAATGATTCCAAATGACTTCTTATTTCCTCAAAATGACACCTAATGTCTTCTAAATAACCCCTAAGTGCAGTGACTGCAGTGCTAAGTGTGGAGCATGTAGTGTATGCAGTGTTAAGTGTGGAGTATGTAGTCTATGTAGTGCTAAGAGTGGAGCATGTAGTGTATGTAGTGTTAAGTGCAGAGCTAAGTAAAAAATATTCCATGTTCTACACAATATGAGAATACTTTTCCAAGTTCTTACGTTCATAACTAGAGTGTGGCGGTTAGGATAAGTGGATATCGAGAGAAATAAAATATATTCAAAGTCCTGACATTGGGTTGAACACATACAAGTATGAGGTGTGAGGAGAATGGTCTAATTGTGTGATTTGTTTTTTTATGGAGTTAGTATGAGAGGGCAGAATGCTTAGCTGGTATGGTTGGTTATTATGAGCGGGATGGTTTGATGGGAATTAAGACGATATGGATGTTGTAGATGATTAAATTAATAGTATTGATCTTATGACAGCATGTATGGAATATTTGATTGGTTCGGTGGCTAGAATGACTTGTTTATTTATGAGTTGTGTAACTGGCCAAGTTAGATGGGCTGAAAAGTAGCTGTATAAAGAGATAAAGCTGGCACAACTCACTTTTTGAGGGTTATTTGTTCTAATATTACAACAAAAAATGCAGTATACTAAATAGGGTTATTTCTTCTAAAAGTACAGGAAAAAGTAAAAAAAAAAAAAAAAAAAAATCTAAAATTAGATGAAAATATCGTGAAAATCGTGTAAATTAAAGTCAAAATCAAGGTATTTGAGGTTTAAATTTCAGCTGTAAAAGATTTTTTAAGAGGAGCTCTCAAAACTAGTAAATTTTAAGCAAAAAAAAAAAAAAAGAGACATTTGTAGCAGTTTTTAAAAAATGAGCGTGCAGGATTTGACACAAGGTAAAACAAGCAAAATTATGCAAAAAATCAAGCAAATATAAGCCTAAAACAAGCAAATCAGATGAAATATTAAAAAAGATAATTGATAGAATTTAAATACTAAATTCAATATTATGTACAGATTTTCCATTTTCCATTTCTTTTAAACCTTTATACACTATAAAAACTCGCCCCACATTCATCATTTTTAATCTATTTTCATCGATTATCTTTGCATAACGATCTGGTGATGAAATTTTAAACTTACCATCTAGAATTGCAATTAACTTTTTTGCCAAACTTTGATGCATAAATTTGAAATTCTGTTGCTTCATACCATTTATCAATTTCGAGATCATATAGTTTAGTCAATTCAGATGATTTGTTCCAATTGTTGAGCAGAGCCTCCATTTTTTGTTTGTGTTATTTAAAGGACACGAATTTAATAAGACTGCAAAAAATACCAAATTAAAAAAAAAAAATTATCTTTATAAAATATTTTTCTTAATAAATAAAACGGAAACTATGCTCGAAATGGAAAATAATAACAAGCAATGTAAAAATTGTGGCAAAGTATTAAACATAGAAAGTTTTGCACCACATAAACATACAAAAGATAGATATTTTAACATCTGTAAAAAATGTTATAGTGAATATGCTAGTAGTCGTTATGAATTTAAAAAAGAGAGAGTAATGTGCGAATGTAGAAAATATGGCCATAATACATCTCTCAAAAAGCATAAAAATAGTTAATTACCAAATACAGCATTAGATAATTTAAACGAAAGCCATGATAATTATCCAACAAAAACATGTAAAATGTGTAATGAGAATAAATCTATAAAATTATTTTATCTTAATAAAAATAGCAAGGACAACTATTAACTCACATGAAAAAAAGATTTTAGTGATTATATGAAGAATTACCGTCATAACAAGATGTTAACTAAGGTTTCCCAGTAATTTAAGGACTTTTTTTATTTATTCAGTATATCTGTTTTTAAATTATTATTTAAAAAAATTTCTTTTATACATATATATATAAAAAATGGAGGCTCATATATCAGCTAAGTTGAACGATGTGGGAGTGAGGAAGTTGAGACATATTGCTAGATATTTTAAAATAAAATATATAACTAGACTAAGGAAAAACGATCTAATTGGAACTCATACCATTTTTTATGCAACGAGTTATAGACGAGTGGAGAAAAAGAAAGCAGATAAAAAGAATAATGTTACAAATTTGCCTTTAGCTGATGTTGATCTAAATGAATTATATCCCAAAGATAAAAAAAAGAATTAAATTAAATATTTCCAATTTATAATAATTATTTTGCTAACAAAAAAATAGAAGAAGAAGCAACAAAAAGTACTTAATTAATAAAGTTTTTAAAAGTAGTATATCAACACATAACATTGACAATACTTTTAATTTAGTACAGCCTATTCATTTTTTGACTTCAGTAAAAAATAAGATATTTGAAATAATACACAGTAATCTTAAAATATTTAGGGGTGTGAAAACCAGTATTAAATTATATGCTAATTTTCATAAGCAAGAAAATAATTAAGTACAATTGTTCACATTTCAATCACCCAATTATACAGTATTGAATGCTGGAGACATTAAAAAAATCTATAAATTCGTAATACAAGAAATACTCATACAATTAACTGAATTTCAAAGAAGAGGTTCGTAGCGGGCTTTAGATAGCATAATTCGATTACAATTAGCAATAAATAAGTATAATCCATTAAATGCTGCACCATACATTGAACTACCAGAAGTTATTAAGAATAAGAAAGCATGTATAAATGTTAAAAATGATGGTCAAAAATGATTTCTTTGGGAAATAAAAACTGCTTTGTTTCCAGTAGAAAAAGATCCGTAAAGACTTACTAAATATAAAAATGTTGGGCTTAATATTGATAAAGTAATATATAAATTTGAATATCCAATTAAAATTGATGATTGACCAGAAATAGAAAATCAAATTGATACATCTATAAATGTGTACTCAATTGACGATAAATCCACAGTATATCCACTAAAATTCATAAAGAATAAAAAGGAAAAACATATAAATTTACTTTATTTCAAAGATGATACGAATTCACATTATTGTTCGATAAAAGATTTATAGAAGCTGCTTTCTGCATAAAAAACTAAACATAATCGTAGCACTTATATATGTGATATGTGTCTTCAATTATTTTCTTCTCAAGAAAAATTAAATAAACAGACTTGAGATTGCTCGAAAAGTGAAGCTGTAAAAATCACTTTACCCTCAAAAGGAGAGAAAATATCTTTTAAAACCATTAAACATACAGTGAAGGTCCCTTTCACAATATATGCTGATTTTGAATCAATTCTAAAGAAAATATCAACAACTAAACCAATTCCAAGAGAAATAAAAAAAATGAAATTAGTTAAAAAATATCCAATTTTAACTGAAGATGATATTGATAATGGCTTTTATAAAGAAATACTTAAAGAAAGGTATAATCTTACTAAAGAACAAATAAATAATATTGATTACAAATTGAACCAATGCATCCATTATCAATAGAAGCAAATATTATATAGTAAATAAAAAAAAATGTGCTGTATGTGAGAGTGAATATGCTAAGGACAATAAAAAAGTACAGCATCATGATCACATAAGTGGAAAATTCATTAATCCAGTATGTAATAATTGTAATCTAAAATTAAAATTACCAAATTTTGTTCCAATTTATTTTCATAATTTAGTTGGATATGATGCATATTTACTAATTAAAGTGCTGGAATATAATTATAAAAAAATAAATATAATAGCAAATATTGAAGAAAAGTTTATCATTTTTGGGAAAGAAACAGAAAATTTAAAAATGAGATTTATAGGCACATTTAAATTTATGGCCAGAAGTTTAGATAAACTATCATCCAATTTAAGTAAAGACCAATGAAACATACACAAAGACATTTTCCAAAAGAACATGTAGATTTAGTTGGAAGAAATTTAAAGAAACAGAACTTCTACAAAAGAGTGAATTTTACAATAAATTAAATGAATCTGATATAACTGATGCTGATCTTGAGCATGCAAAACATGTATCAAACCAATTTAATATTAAAATTTCTTTATGAACATCATCATTTATATTTAAAAAGTGACGTATTATTATCAGCAGATGTGTTTGAAAATTTTAGAAATGCATGTACAACTTAGATCCATCGTGGTATTTTATGGCACCAGGTTTATCATGGGATGCAATGTTAAAAATAATAAATATTTAAATTATTTTAACTCAAATCAAGAATCAAGTTATTTAATGTATCTCAATGAAAATAATCTTTATGTAGAGGCAATGTCACAATATTTATCATGTGGTGGTTTTGAATGAGTTTATTATACATTAAATGATTTAGAGTACTGGAGTAAAAAAATATTAGATTTAAAGAATGACTCTGAGCATGGTTATATATTATAACTTGATTTAGAATATCGACAAGAACTACATAATTAACATAAAGATCTACCTTTTTGTCCTGAAAATAATATAGTTCCAAAAACCAATTAATCTAAATTATTAGCAATTTTCATAAAAAAGAAAAGTATGTAATACACTATCGCAATTTAAAACAATGTTAAAAAATGGATTAAAACTTACAAAAATACACAGGATATTAACATTTCATCAGTCTGATTGATTACAAAAGTATATAGATTTAAACACAACAATGAGAACTAATTCTAAAAATTATTTTGAAAAAGGTTTTTATAAGCTCATGAATAATTCAGTGTTTGGTAAAACTATGGGAAATATTAGAAACAGAGTTGATATAAAACTAGTATCAAATGCTGAAAAATGTGAAAAATTAATAGTAAAACCAAATTTCAAAAGAAGTACTATCTTTAATGAGAATCTTGTGGCCTTACATATGAATAAAACTAATGTAAAAATTAATAAACCAACTTATGTGGGTATGTCAATTTTAGACATATCGAAATAATTAATGTATGATCTTCATTATAACATAATAAAACAAAAATATGGTGATAAAATTGAATTATGTTATCAAGATACCAATTAATAAAATTATAACATAAAAACAGAAGATTTTTACGAAGATATGAAGTCGATGATAGAAAGATTCCATACAAGTGATTTATGGAAATAAGAATATTATAACATGTCTCAAAAAAATAAAAATGTTTTAGGAAAAATGAAAGATGAATGTAATGGTAAAATAATAAAGAATCAGTTGGTTTATGATAAAAAATGTGCAGTTAATAAGCGAATTATATTTGACGATTATGAGGATTGTTTGTTTAAAGAGAAAATACAATATAGAACAATGCTTCTAAAAACAAGTGAAAAACATGAAATATATAAGTCGAAGTTAATAAAATTACATTAAGTCCTTATGATGACAAAAGAATAATATTAGAAAATAAAATAGACACACTGCCATATGGATATCAAAAAGAATAATTTTAATATTATTATATTTTTATATTATATTTTAAACTTCTTTAGTTTCTAAGACAACATCAATATCAGCACCATCAAAATTTCAATCAGTTTGTCATTTTCATCTCTTATTTCTAAAACAATATGATTAAACCTCTCAAAATAAATTTGATAAAAAACTGGATATGCGGACTCATAAATTATATAATCTCTAAAACCAAGCATAGTTTTGGTGGAAAACTTGCTATAATACTAGTCTCCAAGTAATTAGATTCATCATATTTAATAAACATTCCATAAGCCAAGTTACAATGAACATTTATTGTTTTAAATTGATTAAAATTAGTTAATTTAGAACCTACAATAACTTTGCCTTTCTAAATAGTTATATTTATATCAAATCCAAGAATATCAGACAGTCGATTATCAAGTTTAATATCTAATTTAGATTTGACAGAAATTCTATTTTTTATCTGCTATTAATTCCATATTATTTGTTGAAAATGGAACAATTAAATTTATAGTTTCTTTTAACAATTCACTATCATATTGACCTCTTTGAATAGTTATAACTTAATTTTTATCAACAGGACTCTTTTTTTTTTTTTTTTTTTTTTATTGTTATAGCATTATTATTTATACTTGGTGTTGAAAATTCTGTATGAAAACTGATTACTGTGATTGTTTTTTCATTATGTATTATATCATAATGAAGTTTTTTCTTTAAAATATAACTATTGCTTGTCAACTTAAATACTTTATTATCCATTTATATAAAAAATTAACATATAAATGGATAAAACTGAGTGGGGTGTTGGCATTTTAATTTATGAAGTGGCATAAAAAAATGGTGAATTACTGCCTTGTAATATACGCACAATAATTGTTAGCCCAAGCAGTAGTGGGAAAACAAATTTGATAGTTAATTTTATTTATAAAACAGGTTGGTTAAATTTTAATAAATTGTATGTTCAGAAAGTTTAAACCAGCCCAAATATATTGAACTTCAAAAAGATTTTAACGCAATATCCAAAACATTTAATGAAAAAATGGCATATTTTAAAAATAATAATGATGAAATGCCCACTTTAGACGAGTGCCAAAAAGATTCACTAGTTATATTTGATGACGTTATTTTAGATAATCACGATATAATTCACGATTATTTCACTCGAGGAAATAAAAATATCGATGTATTTTATTTAGTTCAAGCTTATTCGAAAGTATCACAACAGCTCATAAGGGATAATACAAGTTTTGTGTGTATATTTAGACAAGATGAAACTAATTTAAAGCATATTTTAAAATAATTTCGCTGGTGGGGACATATCTTTTGAGAAATTAAAAATATATGTTCAAAATGTTGGAATGAATATTATGGTTATATTACTATAGATTTGAATAAAAAATTAGTGATGGGAAGTATAGAAATAAAATGAAAAACTTTATTTAATTTTAAAAAGAAAATCATAATGTGTGTTAAAAGCGATGTGCATTAAGTTATTGCATTTTGAAATCATATAATTATAAAAAAAAAATTAAATTTATGAAGAGCCAGCTAAAGGAGACTCTGCTACGCAAACAGCAGTTTTATTAATCCATGAGTTTTGCGAGTTATCAAAACCTAACCATTTTACAAAAATTTGTTAGTCTCTAGTTTTTAAAACTGTTTCAACTAAATATTTTTTTGGATAGTCAGTTTCATATTATATTTGTAATCTTTATTTATATGTGATATACCTTTCAAATAGCCAGTATTCATTTCTACAAGATCAATTTGCCATAAATCATTAATTCCATATTTATTAATTTTTTTGTCATGGAATTTTTTTTGCGCAGGTTTAGATAGTTAATTAATTATTCCTTCTCTCACATTAAGCAATTTTTTTTTAGAATGTTGATTTTTTTTAGAATTGCAGAACAAGCATGTACTTTTCTGGATTACTTGTCCATTTTTGTATTTTATGATATCTGCAGTGGTATTTTTGCTGGTTACCTTGTTTACACTGGTTTTGTTCGGATGTCTTAGATTTTATGCCAGCAGGAAGTGCCCTACCCCTTTATCTGTTTTTTGTTATGATGCGATAGACCGACTCTTGATTAATTTTTGGTTTAGTATTTTTCATTTGGCGATCCCATCCTTGGAGGTTAGGTTAGGAAATTACGCTGTTTTAGGATGGGTTAAGACCTCTTTATTACTTGTGCCTTTTGTTTGTTAAGAAAAATGTTTTCTTTTTCTTCTCTAATAAGTAAGGTGGTGATAGATACTTTATTGTTTTTTTTATTTCAAAATGTGTTTTTGGAGAAGCCAGTTTCAACAGTTGTGACCTTATGATATATGCCGAAGTTTTGGTGAGAGAGTTAACTGCCAGTCGTGCTTTTAGAGTTCTTCCTTTAATTTTTTAAAAATCCTTTTACTTTTTGAAACCTACCAATGGTTATTTATTTGCCAATTTCATTTGTTTTGTTCGTATTTCCTTTTTATTTCAAGGTTAGATCATTTAAGCTATGGTGGGATCGAGTTCGGAATCAGTTATTTTACTGTGCAATTTTTAGGTTTTGTTAGAATAAAGGGTTGCTACTTTTTATTACTGCTGAGTTCTTAAGGAACTGAGGTCACTAGTTATTTTTAATATTGAAAGCGTTTCGACACCTCTTAGATCAGCAGACTTCCTCTGAAGTAGCAACTGCTGGCTGTATTTACCCGACCAGGTGCGAGTTATAATTCCCCCTTCAGAGTTCGGGAGAGTATCGGGCACAGCTGCGAGCTGAAAAGCTGTTCCGTCTTATTTCCTTGGTAAAGGCAAGACTGCTGCGCGGACGAGAGGTAGTAAGGAACTGTATGCGGAAACAGGGCCTGAGAGGTATCGAAGTATCGATTCCAGCAGTGGCGGACTCTGATTGGTCCGCCATGACGTCGGCCTCGCATGTGACATCAGAGAGGCAGCTGGTGTTTATCGGCAATAGATATCGAGGTCAAGGAGTCGTAAGTGAGATATATAGAGACGATAGCGGACAGTTGTGAGCGGCCAGTTGTGAAGCTGGTTGGCCGCCCCGAAGGAGGCTGCGACATCTAAATAATGAGTCTTCTTTGGAAACGTTTATATTTTTTTTTGTGAGTGGTCGGGTCGTTCGTCCCTGTTTAGCTGGAAGAAACGCCCCGAATATGACTCTAAATAGTTGGACGTTAGTGGTGTCGAGTCAGGGCAGCAACTTCATAGGTAAATATGTACTCTCCATCAGTACTGGTCAAGGGGCCATCGGAGTTAAGTTTCCCATGCTTTAATTGATTTAGTAGGGATTTGGGAGGGAACCTACCTCTTTTTTTTTTTTTTTTTTTTTTTTTTTTTTTAACTGAATTCTAAAGTAATTTCTTTTATATATTTTAAAGTCGTTTGGCCTTTTCTTTCGTTTTCTGTTGAAATTAAATCCTGTTACTCTGTTAATTTACTTGGCCAATCTATTAATAAACTGTATTAATTTATAAGCACCTGTAAATTAAGTAACTTTAGTGCTCCCGAGTTTCTCTCTTTTAAACCCTAAACCCTGGGGGGGGGGGGGGCAAAGGGTAGAGTGCTACTACATCAGGTAATATGAAGTAAATGTATATTTTCCGATGCGCAGATCCCTTTTACAATACCTGTGTGAAGAGCATCCTGTGACAGCCCTACAACACTTTTTTTTGCCCTTGATAATTTAATTAATTTAAGCAAATGTGTTTCATGAATTTTGTTTGTTTATACCTACATATCTGGTAGTTGAGAACTAATTTATGACTCATATCCTGTAACATGTTTTTATTGTTTCTATTATTTAATATTATTTGATAACCTGTTAATTTACTTGTTTGTTTTTAATAAAACTACATATATTTATTTTTTTAAAGTCATAGTTCTTCCTTGTCAGTTGAGGAGTATAACCCCCCTCCTCTATTTGGTAGGTCTAGAGCACCTCAGATAAAATAAGGATCATAGTATTTAGGCACTGGGTGCCTATTAACGGATAAGATATATTTTATTAGTTTTTACCAGGATGCGTGGTCTCTGTCTGTGACTGACCCATGGAGCATTCGCGGTTTTCCTCTCTGTTGCCATCCAAGTAAACCCTCCTTATTCCCTTAACCCCCCTCACCCTTTTCATTTCCCTACTCCCTGTCCCTTTTGGTTTAAATTAGCTTTTTTTTTATTTTAAAGTAGCTGGTTAGGTTACAGGGTATAGTACTGGCCCTGCTAAGTAAAAGTCACAGCACGTGGTGAAGGCTCTGCAGGATAGCTTTTGATGTTGGCTCATTTGTCTACTATTTCTTTTGTAAATCTTAATTTAATCCTTCCCTCGCCCTACCTCCCCCTTTCCCTACCCCCTCTCCTAACTCGTAACATTTGGTGGAGGCAGCGGAAGTTTCCTTGGTTGGTTACTTCTGGAGATCACACATTCCTACTTCCCACCCTTCCCCTTTCCCATCACTCATAACACTATTGTAGTTGTAAACCCATCAGAATATTCGGATATTTTATTCTTTTTCATTTTAAATGTTAAATTATCGCCCTTTTTAGCATCAAATGGTTTACTATAATCATTTTTTTTGGAATGCTTAATCACAATTAGAGTATCAACAGGTAAATTATCAGAATTTATTTTATAAACAGTACAATCCACCAAAAAAATTAATAAAGGTATTACATTATTTTTGTGAAAAACATTCATATTTTTAAGCCACTTTGTTTGCAAATAAAATACATGATGAAATTGTACTTCAATTTTCGAGTCAACAAGTATATGGCAATAATTCAAAACTAATTTGTTGAAATCTTGCAATTTAACATCTCTTTCTTTATCAACAGCTTCTTTTTTTTTTACCAATTTTGTGTTAACAAGTGTGTCAACTGATTGGCTTAAATTTTGTAATTTGACATCTAGTTCTTTATCGACAGCTTCTTTAGTTTTTTCGGCTTTCGTATTAAGAAGTAATTCAAAACTGATTTGTTTAAATTTTGTAATTTATGAGCTATTTCTTTATCGAAATATATTTTACTGGCAGCATCCTTTCCAACAATAGGATCAGCCATATAATTATTTCTACAATTTTGAATAGAAAAATAGCCTGGTGTATAAACAAAAACTTTACTAAGTTGATCTCGTAAAGCAGAAACAATGATATTGTATTTCGATTCTACATATGATTTTAAATCAGAAACACTAGTGTTGTATTTTGATTCTACATCGGTTTTTAATACATAGTCAGAAACAATAGTTGTATATTTTGAATCTACATCCTTTTTTAATGTCTGTTTTGCATTATTTATTCGTTTTATACATTCAGCAATAGTATTACTGAATTGTAAATTTGTATCTTCTTTTAGAGCATAATCAGAAACAATAGTTGTATATTTGAATCAACATCCTTTTTTAATGCATAATCTGCTATATATATTTCGAATATCTTTTATTGACCGTATTGTTTATAGGTTCACCTATATTACCAATGCTTCGTCCCAGAAAAGAAACATAAGTTTTTGTCAAATCGAACAAGTTTGATAATTCACTTTGTAAAGTAGAAATACTCGAATTGTATTTTGAATCTACATATGTTTTTAAATTCTTGTCAAAAGTTATACTACTCGGAAGTTATGAGACGCGGCGAAATTAACTCAAAAATTTCCCCCCCCCCCTCCCCCCCCCCCCCCTGCTCTTGGCGCGTGATGCTTCGCAATCCTCACTCAACGTAACAAGTATGTAGACGATAGATTCGGAGCTGCAATGCCAAACTGTATCCCCCGATTTTGTTATCATCGGATTTTCTGGATTGTCTCCCACTATGGTTGCAAATTTAAATACGTATTCACGTCAAATGTTGTTATCTATTCATTTGTATATCACATGTACCATTCAGTTTCGTAGACTATCCCAAGCATTGCTGATTGCGTGATATTACAGTGAGCCTAAGAGTGTTCTGATATCAATGCATAGTAGTTTCTTGTGAGATAACGACCTTCCCGACTGCAAATGTCAGCGTTGAGTCACCACTGAGTGCTGCTTACGGAACAGCGGTCGTTCTGAACTCGCAACCCGTTACCGGTAAAGATTCGTTTTCTTCTGTAGCCCAGCGCGTTTGGTCATGCGGTTAGCATGCCTGATTCGGCTCTGACAAAGTACCGTGGTGGATTGGGGTTTTCTGATAACTTTCCCAGCAACATTCCGGGTGAATATGCACACAGTTCCTTACGTGTTGTATACAAATTCAAAGCGGAACCACAGATGCGATGAAAACATCTGCGAACTGGTCTGGAAAATTTACTAATTAAAATAGCATATACACAAGAAGAGGCTATTTGCATGCACAAGTACAGAGTCAGGGCTTCATTCAAGCACATTTTCCACCGAAACATGTAGTTTGTGAATATAGAATGTTAACTTTTTTACGTAAGAACTTCAGAAAACTCTGCTTAACGTATTATTTTTGTCAGGGGCGTTGACCTGGATCAACTTCCTAACTTTCTTCTTTTAGTACGGTTGACGCAAGCGCCCAGATTTATGCGTAAGGCAAAAGTTATTGTATAAATTCGTATGATTTAATATACAATAATTTTTGCAAAACATTTTTTTTTGCCAATTACAGATTTCATCAGTGTGTTTGCGTTGCCCGATTATATCCATGAAAATAATAGTAACTAATAATCACAAGCATGTGTGTATAGTCTGTTCACGGTAAAGTGAGCACTTTTGAGGCCCTAGTTACTTCTTCCTTTCAGCCATTTGTTATTCATTAACCAAATTCAGTTAACACAACACGTGCCAATTATGTAACATTTCACTAAAGAAAACGCAATAAACAGGTATAGGCTGTTCACGGTAGAGTGAGCACTTTTTGAAGCTGTTTCATCAGACATAATAACCAATAAATACATTTCATTGTGGCCTCGGACTTTTGGTTTTGGGTATAGTAAATGTATACACTGTGTTTATTGCTCACATGGCAGGGTTTACATTAACAACTGGGGGAAGGATATAAATTGGTTGAAAGAAAAAAAGTAACTAGGGCTTCAACAGTGCTCACTTTATCGTGAACGGCTTATACCTACAAACAATTATGTTAAATCTTCTTCGCCTTATTCTATTTATGTGGCGTCGACGTTTCGGGCAACTCGCTTCCATTTCGCCCTGTTCCAACTATGTTAAATAATATATACAAATACGAAAAAAAAGTATGCCAGATAAAAATATTCCGACAACACAAGGAAGGTAGCTGCTCGCATGAACATGACTAAAAGGAGTCCGTGCACAGTGGCATTCACCAGTTTAGAAAAAAAAGTTCCATTTATAGTGGTGTCCTTGTGCTCTGTCATATTTGTTTAAAATGTTTTTAAAGTCAATATTCTGTAGCCAAAAAAAAATAAAAAAAATAATGTACACAAAAAAATTTTGAGAACATTATTTAAAACATAAATGTATTGAATTATAGTTTCTTATTTTGAATACTGCTTTTTCCCACAGTCATTATTACGATCGCCAACATAACTTACATCCCGCAAAAACTCATAAATTGGAAACAGTAGTTTGCAAATAGGAAAATTTACTGTTAGCATACTGTTTAGGCTGGTCACGCTGTCAAATCTTACTGCACTGATACGATACACAGTACAGGTGTTGGAGTAGGCTGTTTGTATTTAATATTAAGACCATATATAAAACTGTGGTTTTTCCCAGCGCGTATATTAAATGTCAACGAGGAAGATGTTGACTAAATATGCAGGAAAAGCATTCTTCAATTGAGGGATTAAGTGGCTGAATTAGTAGTATACATCAACATTTGGATATTCAAACACCCACGTTTCCAGAAACTGTAAATGGTGTAAATGAGAATGTAGATAGCATAATGGAGTTTAGATAGGAAATCACACAGTTTAAATGGACATGTAAATAAGAAACTAGTGTAGATAATGAAAAAGAGTAAACAGAATTATAAATAGGGAAATACAAGGAATTACTGAGCTAGTGAACACAGAAATTGAAAGCACGTGATACAAGAAAACTGGCAGTTTTTGTGAGAAGGTGGAACACAAAATTGATCGTGTCCATGGAATTGTTTACCGAAAGACTAATAGTGTAAGATGTGGAATGGAACAGGATATGAGTGCACTGAAGAAGTAATGGCAAGAATTCCCCCAGCAACAAGAGGGTAGGTTGAGTATGGTGAAGATAATTGCAGCCAATGCGGAACCGAAAGCCAAAAGTAAATATGAGGTGATGTATGTACATCGCAGGTGCTACATAAGCCCAGCAGAAAAAGTCAGCAACACTGTGGGACTGGTACCTCTCTGTCAGAGGCAGAAAGGGGGATAAATATTTAGCCGCTTGCGACGGTCAGACTTCTCGGCAGGATTATCAATACTAATTTGAGATCGTCGCCACACCCAGTATGGCTTGTTAGAATAACAGGGAAACTACTACCTCGCAGTTGTGCCGGGCATTTAGCATATTCCACTCACTTTCAGAGCTATATCTGCTTCCACATTGGTGTGCCGACCCTGGATCTGCGTTTCGGCGACCGGTAATTACAACACGCCCACCATACTCAATTACGAAGCGACTGGAGAATCAATGCAGGACTTCGTGTGTCTGGCTCATCTGGAAGGGTGTTCTGAGGAAGTCCATGACGTCGTCACAGTTCGCTTATTCGCCAATGCAATCGATGACGTGAACGTTCGACAAGCGATGCATCTGGCTGCGCCACGCACCGTGCAGGACTCCCTAGCTCGTTTCAATAAAGGCGGAGTCAGTGTGCCAGGCAGCGACAATAATCCAAGCTAACGAGGGCGGTAGCATCGAGGATGCTCTGAAGAACACCAGAGCTGCCATTAAGGACATCGTTATCAGGGTCCGTACCACAGGGATCCGTATGCGATCTCCTAAGTATCAGGAGTTTTGGCATGTGGACGATCTGGACATTTGAGAACCCAATGACCCCAGCAAGATCGCAATATTCGAGATCCGGGGGAGAGAAAAATAAAGGACACTTTGGAAAGGTGAATGATCTATTAAGCAAGACTGGGATAACAACTAATGACCGTCGACAACATGGGCGAAAAGGGGTGTTGGATTTGCAGGGGGTATGGACACTCAAAAACAGATGCACACTAACACAGGACGACACCGAAACGCGAGACATTGGCTACCAGCAGTACCAATAATGCAAAGATTAAAAAGCCCACCAGTGCCAACAGTAAGATCCAGAAAAGGAATAAAGGAAGCTACATAGTTGCGAGGAGGACCTGGATAAATCGGTCCGAAAATCTTTGAAGTTCATCCGCATGTAATAAAGACAAGTGAATTCCATCTAAGAAAGGTAGTTGCAGACACACATCTACGCTAGAAGGAAGCTATCCAAAAATAAACAGAAGAGGAATATACCACAGTTTCAACGTGTAGCATCAAGAAAAATATTCGACATAACCAGGGATTGGTGAGGCTGTATGTCTCCAACGACATAGTGGCTACGGGGTTTCAGTATGAAGAATTTTGGAAAGTATTATTTAAACATATGAAACAGATCGATAATGCGACCTTCAGAGTCAATTGTCGTGACTCCCTGGAGGAAAATCTTAAGGCTGCTCTTTTCGTCCGGCTGGTGTATTAGAAAAATTACGAACATACCGAGTCTGTTCGGAACAAACAGAGATAATAATGAATATATTTAAGTAGTTATCGTCGAGTTCTGCAGTATTCTCCCCCCTCCCTCCACCACGGCCACTCTCCCCCCCCCCTTAATCCCTGCGATGCCGGTGACACACCACACGTAGCAGCGGAACGAGTGCAGCATTCATGAGTGGTACGGAGGGGAGAAGTTGTGGCCTGTTTGGCCTCGCTTTATCAACAGCTCACACGTGACATCGACTAACACATTCGAGAAATCGGGGAGTAGCTTTTATTTTGCAAAAATCTCGATGCTGATTAAGGTTATTTCTGGGCATGCGTGTGTGTGGAATAATCTATTAAGGAATAGCGCAGTATGAATTTTTATCTCAGTTGAAAGTAGTTTTTGAGAGTGCATGAACGACAGTTATTGGTGAGTGTTCCTGGCGATTTGGTGAGCTACAGAGGTTATTTGCAGTGCGATGACCTCAACCTGTGAATCCAGAGCGACTGCGGTGAATGATCGGGGAGCCCCTGCATGAGCGCTGCGATGTTTGTAAATCATATAGGCAACGGAACTTATGTGGGAGGAGATCACAATAAACTGACACACTGGTGCCCACTGATTGTTCTTAAATCCTTAACTGTGCAATTTCTATAAACAACACTAATTAAATTATTTAATTGATAAACATATTAATATATTGTTCCATGGCTTGTATATTCCCTGGGATGATGGGATGAGTGAGAGTATTGTGAAAGACATTGCTGAATAGATTTTTTTAGTATTTTCATGGATCTTGCCATGGCCAAACACCTGTAAAAGTTTGTATGCCCACAGATAAACTAACATTTTGAAAACAATGCCTCCACCTCATTTCACCTCAAGAGTTCTTTAGGTATACCAGTAAGACAAGTATTGGCTCTACCTCTAGAGCAGCCAGCTCCAGTTGGCATCAACTTTTTCTCATCTCATTCTTGATGAAACTTCGGATTTGCTCAGGAGCGTGTAGCACATCGTTATATGTATTGTTACACTATAAAATTATAGGAACACTGCTTTGAGTCCCATAGGGGCATGTTACTGATGTAGATGGCAGGTAGGCAGGACTTAACATCTCGTTGACAGCGAGGTCACTGGAGGCAGAGTAATGTTAAAAGAAGCAGGAACACAGAATAAATCGGCGCCAAGGCTTGTAGTAAGGAACTATCTCAGCATTCGTCTATAGAGATTTCGGGAAACCATAGAAAGCAGAAATCAGGATGGCTGGGCCGGGATCGAACCGAAGTCCCCCCGACGGTTTCTCACTGCGCAGCCTTGCTCGGTACTGATGTAGAGATTGCACGTTAGTAGTTCAGTGGACAAGAATACGCTAATAGGTGTTATTATATAATTATTTGCTTGTAATACTATCTATTAACCAATAAAGATATTTTTTGATGGCTTGTGTTAGGAGTTTTTTTTTTCCTTAACACACTCGCTCTTCCTCTGGTAGAACACACAAAATACCTTACAGAGAGTCTGTCATATGAAGTATAGTCCATTCACGGTTTCTTCGGCCTTTTTTAATCAAACCTTTGAAAATCTCCCCATGTATGACGTGTTTAGTTATTTCCTAAATACGCCCTGTATCACAAGCGTTTATATTTGTGTTCATAAAAGTGACTTTTTTTCCTGTTAAATTGAAATGTTATTCATATTTTATCAATAAATTATGTTTCTTTTATAAATAATTTCAACAAGTTTTTAGTGGCCATTAAACTTTAGTGGCCATTAACACCTTATTTTGTGGCAGCTACTAAATTTTTTGTGTACACCACAAAAACTTTGGCAGAATACCAACAAAATATTTTTGTGGCCATCACAAAATATTTTTTTTTCAATGCAAGGAGATAATCATTAAGTTTGTAGCGCCTAGTGAGAAATAATACTTATAAAAAATAATGTTACAGCTGAGTGCGCACGAGGGCGGTGCGTTGTCCTCTGGTGTAATTCTTCAGGCTTAGTTAGGCTTAGTTTGCTCGAGGCGGAGGAATATCCTGAAAGAAGAACTTTAGCAGGGCTTTATAAAAGGCTGAAGTAACCGTGAATGGCTTATATCAAACCACGCAGTTCCTTTCGTTCACTCAGTTGGCAGTGCCATATGTAGTACAAGTTTGAGTAAGGAATCTCGTGGAGGACACTAGATCGTGCCTGGAACTCCAGGATGCCCGCGTAGCCCAATAATGACAGGCGCATGATACGTGAGTATACAGAAGTGGAATGGCGTCAATGGCGTGGCGCTTCCTTTGATATAGGCGTGCCCATTCGTTGATTGGCTGCTGCTTTAGGTTCTGAAACTGGCATTGTGTCTGATTGGCTACTGTGTGCTGCGAAAGTTTGTCCATTGGCTGAACTGTCAGTGCAGCGTCCCTACATGATGCTAGGAAGTACCGCGCCGATCTGGTGGCGTGTGCGGCTCGAGTTCGCGGTATAAGCTCCTGTCACACTGTCAAATTTTTCCGTCAAACTGCTTCCAATAAGTTTGGTAAAATAAAGTTCGACAGTTATGACGTCATCTAAACGTCATAAACGCCGCCATTTTTGTGTGAGAAAGTTGAATAGCTTCAGTTTCCATCAAACATTTGAAAATTGGACCGGTTCCAAAATTGATTTAATGTTTGACGGTCTCAGCCAATCAGAATCGTGCACGACAAAAACGGACGTCAAGAAATTTAAAGTAACGAACAATTGCTGGAAACGAAGTAAGTTTTGAAGATAATTAATTTATGTAGAAGCTCTCTGGCCATAAATACTTTTTTAAGTGAATATTGCACATAATATTACGAACTCAGAGACATTTATTTCGTTGTACAGGAAACATTATATTATGAATAAAATTTTAATTTAGTAAAGAAACGAAAATGAATTACAATATTACATACTTACATTTCTTCCTATAATGGACCGCATGGAAAAACCAAAACAATATCCCATTATGAAAATAATTTTAAAATAATATTTCAAGTTAGATTCTCCTAATAAAAAAATTTGGCAGTGTGACACATTTGCAAACACAAACAAACAAGTCAATTCACCTTGGTAGTCCGGTTTCTAACTGATTTTCAGTGAATTCAAGATTAATTTGATGGTCGTATTTTGTCCTCAAATTTTATTGTCAAATATAGTTGAAGGCAAAATTTGATAGTGTGAGAGGGGCTTAAGAGAAGCGACTTTGACAGACGTGTTGTGACGTCACACCCCCATTTTTTTTTTGCCATGCTAGTGACGTCACGCTCTGCCGCCCGCGTGAATCGCCCCGAGACGGCCAGCAGACCGTGAATCGGCATCCGTCAGCTTACACTATGCTGCGGGATTACAAGAGCGTCTGTGGCGCGATAAAATCTTCGCTCCTCGGCGAAAGTTTTGTGAACGCACCGTTGCGACACGATTGTGTTGTTTGTACGCTTTTGTGATGTGGTCAGGCCAAAAAGGCCCTTGGATTGCCGTTGGACTTAACATAGGATTTTCGTGTAAATCGGAGGCGTATTGCGGAAACAGGATTCACGGCAAGACCACGTGAGTTCATTATTAACATAGGAATGACGAAAGGATCACGGGTTCATTGACGGTGTCTCCCGAGTTAAGTGCGCACGCTTGTGATAGCCTGTTAACTCAACATAACGCGCTTTTACCTCTCGAAGTAGTAAAGATGCCCTTTTCTGCGTCCTCTACTTTCTTCTACGGGAATTTTTACGCCAGAAAAAAAAAATCAGAGATTTGAAAGACCTTCGCTGATCCCATGATCACTGAGGCGGCACCGGAGAATGTTCGTGCCCTGCAGCCTCCAGTATGACTCATTTACAATCACCGAGTCAGGAGCCAAGTTCGCAGCCACTAACTCATGAAGTTCTGTCGTCTTCATCCTTCATGCGAGTAACCGTTTTACGTAAACCCCAAATTTAAACTTGAGCAGACTAAAGCTTTGTCTACAAATGGCATTCCCTCAGACATGTTCGAGAAAGAACCCCTGATGCTTACTGGTGCACATAACCCTCTATAGGCTGTTCACGGTAAAATGAGCACTTTTGAAAGCCCTGCTGAAGATCTACTTATATTCACGTTGTGTATTCTTCCAACTTATATCAAATTAACATTGCTTTGGGCCTCATCACTTTACTAATGCGTCGGCCAAGTGAAACTGCGAAATTATTAGAAAAGTAAACATTTTTTAAATCTGCCAATTTTTACAAACTAGGGCGTTAAAAAAAATCACAAAGCGTAAGAAATAATTTAAATCATCACGTGGTTACCTATCACTTTTTATTCTACGTTAACATATGGAAGTACTTTCCATCCATCGTTGCCAACTTTATCGGGCACATGTCACACAGTGTGCGCCCGTTAAAATATATGCAGGCAGGGGCAGTGACATTTTTCTATGGTTGATTCTACAAGTGCTCACTTTGTCGTGGACAGCCTTATAACGTCATGGTTATCGGTCCTAATGTACGAATGTCACCACAAGTCCTAGGAGTTCTTGTTGAACATCACCCACGGTCATGTCCGTAGCTCACTTTCTAGTTGTTCGAATAACAATAATAACAACAACCGGTTGTACATGGTTTTGTATGCAAAAAACGTCCCACACAGTAACAGACTCGATTCCACATACACATGTATTTCATTCCAACACTTAATGCTAGTAATATACAGTGCATGTTATTTTATATAGGAAAATGTAACAGAATGCACGGGCAAGGTTATATGTTAAAATAAGTAATATAAAAATCTGTAGAGAATCTGGAAATATACATATGAAGCCAGATGTGTTAAAGTGATATTTGTGGTATGAGTTATTAAAATAGCCCGCAGTACCACGAAAATTGAGTCAACACTCTATCTAAAAAAATCAAAAATAAAGCATACGTTTTTTTTAAAAACGTAGTTAAAAAGTTAATAAGAAAACTGGTAAACAGTAGCTACGAACAATAGATAAAGATCTACCACTATTTTGTAACGTTTGCGATTATTTGTTTCTTCTCAAACTTGTCATGTTTTAATAATTACTGTGGGCTTCACAAAGGGGAAAATACTTCATTGTAAAATTTCTCATATGTAAATAATTTTTTCCCCATATATATGGCAAGATTTACGTAATTAAAAAACTTGGAAACTCTGGTACTTTAAAACCAACCAGTCATTATTAATAACTTTGTTTCCGAGGCTGTTGATTTGAATCAATATATACTGATTAAAATCAATTATATATCACTTTCTTGTCATAGGGTAATAGTTTTCTTCATTACTTGTTTAGGTTTTTACCCAATAATCCGGATTACGTCTTTCTTTGGTACGATTTGTGAACGGTAAGGGAGAACTGAGCGTCCATCCCACATTATGCAAGGCGCGCAGATGGCCTTCACCCTCCCACATACGCACACACGCACACACGTACACACGTACACTCCTACACGCGCGTTATCCAGGCTCATGTAGGGATAGGTAAACTGTCATCAGCCGTATTACCTGAGACGTGACACAAGAAGAAAGTGAGGTTGTCAGTTCTGTGCTCCTCCCCAGGTTTATTCTTCCAGTGAGACACTGCGATTATCATTTTCAAAGAAACTTTCATTGGTCCCGCAAGCTGATTTGATTGTACAAGCTATTATAAACATAGCACTTATCGGACACTGGAGGAGGAACCTAAAAACCTCTGATCTGCCGTCAGTCGCCAACCAGTTAGAGCATTGTAACACTTCAATATTTATGACTTTATGGTGATTATTTTATGTTTTTTTAATTTGATTTAAATGCCAAACTTTAATGTAATGTATGAGATTTGTAACGTATGTTCAATGTGACGTGTGTAAAATGATCTATTTTTGACTATTGTATTGTGTATACTATGTAAGTTTAATTATTATCTGTTTTTTCTTTGCATGAATATTTGTCTATGTAACTAGCACTACTTTTGTTTCTCAAAAGAATCAGGCCACACCAGCTGGCCTATCATAATTTATTGATTTTTCGAACAATAGTTTTTTTAGAACAAAAACTTACTCATTATAATTTGGAATCAGCTAGAGGCCAGCACGGAAAAGAAGACAGTCCTGACCATGGAAGTTAATTTATATTTAATTAGTAAAAGTTTGATATTTACAAGATTTCCTCATTCACCACTGAAATGCTGAGCATATATATATATATATATATATATATATATATATATATATATATATATATATATATATATATATATATATATATATATATGTGTGTGTGTGTGTGTGTGTGTGTGTGTGTGTGTGTGTGTGTGTGTGTGTGTGCGTGCGTGCGCGTGTGTATATGTATGTGTGTGTGTGTTTAAAAGAAGTACGTCGACATAAGATGTATGATGAGCCCAGACGGAAGGACGGCCCGGTAAAGGAGGACTGCTTGGATTCGACTTCGCACCAAGGACGACGCGGTGTCTGGTGTTCGGAGAGCCATTTCTGCTAGAGGAGTGCTACTGGCTGCGAATCCCGGTGAGGTTCCGATTATACGTCCGCCTCCGTTGTTCCGGTCCGCAGAGGACGAGTTCGCTGAGGACCACCGCGAGATGTGCTGTCCGTGGTGAGCGGGAGAGCTGTTCCTGGGTTTCTGCACCAGCGAAGGATGACTCCACGACATCGGCAGAGTTGCGGTTATTTTCCGCTATCGACACAGCCAAGTCACATTTTTCCCCCCGGAAAAATGTAAACCTATTTATGATACCAGCACTAGTAAATTCAAATATTGGTAATCCTTTTGATGTGTAACGTGCAGGCTGGTGTTGTCTCTGTAAATTTGAGAATTAGAATAGCATAATATTTCACAACTAAAGTCATGCAAAAGTATTATATAATTTGAATTGGTTTAGTTCTGTTTCGTTCTTGTTAAATCCACTTAACAGTATTCAAATCAAAGTAATTTTATTTGTTTCTATTGATTTACTCCAATTAAGACTTCACTGGTTGCTTATTAGTATTAGCCTAATGGTCCAATTGTTTTAAAATTCAGAGATAATTCAAATCTGGATGAATATACTGATTTTTGTGTAACAGTATATATTTTAGCAGAGGCATATCGTTTATCTAACCTATCAGAATCACACCCTTATACAGCTATATTTTATCATTACATTATACATTCATATCTTATATTACGTAACACATAAGTAATATTTTACAGCCGTAATAACACATATCAGTGGTGTTACAGCATGTAGCGTAATTTACTTGAATTGTAATTCAGAGTCGAATGAACGTTTAGTGTTATGGTTATTTTAAAAATGATTTAGTTTATATTAACTCGTTTTAACAACGGCATAACTATAATAAACTTGGTAGGTTTTACTTGCTTGTCCTGTCTCGAACAGCAACTGGGGGATGGGGTGGAGGACATCGTAATCTAAATAATAGAGTTATTGAAAATTAAGTGAAAAATATTCTGTAAACGTCCTCGACAGACCAGCGGAAGATACATAATATTCCGTGATCCCAGTTCTCAGGGTACCAGAAGAAAACTTTAATTGTAATTGACATTCACAGTTGATCTTTGAATGAATAGTGCAATGGGCGTGAATGACTGGATGGAGATTTTTGGACATTTTCCATTGCGATGCAGATGTCTGTCATGGGAAAACAGGACTGAACACGAAAATATACTTAAATGAGACAAGTAACCTATGGACGCGTAAATAAATATATGTATACGATGCTGGAAATTCCAAGAGAGAATAAAGTAAAAAAAATAGAACAGAAGCTAATTACGAAAAATATGTGTATATATACACAACCAACAGATAACATATAGAAACAATCCCGGCTAGACACCTGCTTGAACAAATTAGGACAACACTGACAAAATTAGTGGGAACAAAATAGATCAACACAACAAAGAAAACGCACCCAAACGCAGCAGTTTTATGAGACACGACAGACTGCAAACCAGATATGCTGTAGTCAAGAATATAATATTCATATATATTTTTTTTTGTTGTCCTATTTTGCTCCTATTTATTTTGCCAGTGTTTTCCTAATTTTTTCAAGCAGGTTTCTAGCCGGGGTGGTTTTCTATGTGTTATCTGTTGGTTGTGTATATATATATATATATATATATATATATATATATATATATATATATATATATATATATATATATACACACACACACACACACACATATTTTTTCGTATTTAGTTGCTCTTCTGTTTTTTGATTTTATTCCCTCTTGTAATTTTCCAGTGTTGTATACATATATTTATTTACTCGTCCATAGGTTACTTTTCTTATTTAAGTATTTATTCGTGTTCATTCCTGTTCTCCCAAGAGACATCTGCATCGCAATGGTGGATGTCCAAAAATCTCCATCCAGTCATTCACAGTTGAATATTGCAACATTAAAACAAATATAAAGCTGAACCCACAAAAATTTCTAACAAACAAACCTTTAAAAGTGAATGTACGAATAAATTTTGAGTCGTGGTTTTAATTAAGTACACTTCGCGGTTGCGAGAAGATGGATAAATTTTTCTTCATTTATTTATATTTGAAATTGAATTTGTTTAGAAAAACTTATTTATAAAACAGTAACCAAATTAGGTTATTGATGACCGAGCAAAATAATAAGTATATTGCAATGCGGTAAACCATGAACATGTGAAAAAGAAAAGTAAGAAGTGACAAAAATTTGGATATTGGTCGGTGCACGGTCTCTGCACGACAGGTACTGGTAGCGAAGATTGCTTAAGAGCGCTACTCACCAGAAAGTTCATTATTTTATGTTTGCGAGAAATACTGTTCATATTGTAGAACTTACTTACAAGTAGGTATAGCCTGTTCACTGTGACATCAGCACTTTTGAAAGTCCAGCTTAAGATCTACTTGTAAGCACGTTGTATGTTCTTCTGCCTTATGTAAAATTATCATTGCTATGGGCCTCATCGCTTTCTTCATGCGTCGGTCAAGTGAAACTGTAAAATTATTAGAAAAGTAAGTATTTTTAAAATCTGAAAATTTTTACACTTCGGCGCATTTAAAAGACAGGAAGCGATAGAAATAATTTAAGTTATCACAAATGGTTATCTAACACTTGTTATTCGACTATAAGATATGGAACTACTTTCCCCTCCATCGTTACCAACTTTACTGGGCGCATGTCACTCAGTGGGACAGTTAAAATCTATGCAGGTAGGAGCTGTGACTTTTTTCTAAGCTTGATTTCAAAAGTGCTCCCTTTATCGCAAACAGCCTTTACTAAATATTTCGTCACATAATAAAAAATTAGACGACATAATTTTTTTTTATAAATAGGATGTGAAAATTACGATTAGTGTTTTGAAGACGTACAAATAATAATAACTAACTTACGGAAATTGTATAATTCACATTAATATAAGATACCGCGAGTTACGTCGAGAAATCCTCAAAATCGCGCAAATGCAATATTTTCGCAATTTTTAAGGATTGCTCAAAATATGATATATATATATATATATATATATATATATATATATATATATTTTAAGGCATGCCTTCAAATTAATAAGCCAAGACCTTTCAGTCGCCCTTGTTAAGTTTTCTGCAAATGTTTGCGTGAAATTTACTTGTACATTCTAAAAACATTAAAACTGTGATTTTCACATGTCATGAAACAAAAACTATGTCTAGTTTTTTTTTTAATGCGAAGAAGGAGAACTTACACGTGATGTCTACAAGTTTAACGGTATTTATATTTACATATATGAACTAATGGATTTTATCTGTGATGGTCACCCTTAACGCGTAGCTCTCTTAGGCCTATTATACAATTCACGGATACGTAAGTAAACAGACGCGGAAGCACAAGCGGGATGAATTTTAACCATTCTACGATACGAAGAAACGTACAGTGTAAATTACTGATACAGGTTTTATAATATACACATCTCGTTTTGTATATTTTTACAGCGTTTAAAAATACGTACATACTAACTACCGAGCCATGTGCACTTATGTATTAAAACGAAAATGATAAGCACAACGGCAAATGGGAGCACTTGTTGCTGTGTGTACCACAATGGCCACGAAAACGGATATCATGAAACCAAATACTCGATTCCTATTGGCTACACGGATTCACGGGCACGCAAGAGTTGGGAGTTGCCGAGCTTTCTTACGTGTATCCGTGCGTTATCCACGCCCGCATGCGTGCCATAGTAGATTGTGTTACGTGTCCGCTCCCGTGATACGTATTCGCGTGCGAAACTAGCGCGAGATGCCGACCTGGCACGAGAATTTCTCGCACAAGTTCGTGTGCAAGGCACATCTTGCACGAAATGAGCAGATAGGGCAGGTTCTGCTTTTCTCGTGCAAGGCGATGCAAGTTGCGATCCTATTGGTCCTTGCATGCTGGTCATGTGACCTGTTGTAAACTCAACCACAGAGTAAATGGAAAATCATAATCTTAGGTGAGCGAAGAGGAATAAAGGGCAATAAAACATTGCTGGAAAATAACTTCGCTGAGAATAAAATAAAAACAATTATATTTTGGAGGGATAGCTTCGATACCTTGGCTGTTTGGTACTCACCAAGTCTATCAACTAATTTTGATGCGAGGCAGTATTCATCTTATTTATCTGCGTGTGAACTCGTTTCGCACGCAATTTAGTTGGCATTCTCGTACGAAATTGTGCGCGAAATGCATCTTGCATCGTGTGAAACCTGCTATGGAATGCTCGGAAACGTCAATTTTAACTCGTTAAGAAAACGGAAGGCGCGCACATTTCAAGCGCCACTAACGATCACGAAACTTGTCGCCTTGTAGGGCAGCGTCGATTACGTCTGTCAAACGCCGCGCCAAGGAATGCGCAGTGCATTGGATTTGCAGTTTTTATTGTGTCGACAAAGTGAGCTCGTGCGCACGTGACCAGCTGTTGGAAGGCAACAAAGGAAGAGCGACAAGCGTCTCTGGTTTCTGTTTGTCCACGTGCAGCGCTGACAAAGCGCAGCTGGCTGGCGTCTGCTAGCTCGTGAACCTGACCTACACACACACCTGAGTAAACACGCGTTGTTTCCGCGCGTGTGGTTCCGTACTCGCTCCATCCGCTGGGGCTAATTGAGGTCGTTCTAGAGCCAGCTACATATTTTTTTTAACGACACTCGCCATTCATATAGTCCATTTCATATAAGTGGTCTCAAATTCGACAGTTCTAGGAAAGTAGTGCCACTGGCATCTGGGTGCCTATGCATCCTTCCGCCACAGCTGAACTGTCATTGAAGGCGACTGTTTGCAAACAAACACCATGTGGCTGCCAGTATTTGTAAACAAACGAACATATGACTGCCTGTTTTTGTAGACAAATTGCACGTGCCTTCTCCCAAATGATTTTTAGAAGCTGTGAAGGGCTGTTCAAACATTTGCAGGTTGGCAACAATCCCATTTTTTTAAATTTATAAATATTTTATGTAAATGACTAACAGCCCATGTAATAAGTCTATAAATTGATAACTTTTTACCTTGCAAGAAATTTGTAACCAGGATGCACGAAATTGAAATTGTATTTTGACTGTCAAATGAATAAGATATTTTACTGTTTTTTTAATATATGGTACTCTAAATATATTAATGACAACTAATCTTGTCACACTTACCTGAGAAAAGTTCTTGTAAATATAAAAATTTAGCATGATTTCCACGAACACCAAATACCAGGAATGTACAAATAACGAAATACCCCTCCCCCTCTCACACATTTTTTTTCAAAGACAGTACATAATTCAGCTTTGTGGTATGATATGACAACAAACTATGTACAGCCTGATACTTTTATGGTGGTTATAAGTCTCGGGATGTTAAAGTATGTAGGTAGCCAAAATAATATTTAAGCACATGTTACTTAATTACAGTATTTTAATCACTCTCATTTAGTAACTCAAATGTTAAGTATTGCAGGTGTACATACAATATACTTTAATAACTTTTCTCAAATACCTACGTGTTCAGATTGTCATGCTGTGAATAAAAACTTATTTCTGACTAACTCGGTGTTTATATTTACACTGAAGTTCAGTCGCACAACCTCCCTCCTCAAAATTGTGAATACAGCCCTAAGCTTGTTCTCGGGTACCTAATGAAAAACTGTATTTCATTTCAGAGATGTTACAAAGCGCTCTAGAGAAGTAAATGCGACCTACAGTAACAATATATCAAACGAACATGTTACTTACACACTAAAAAGATGCTCCACCTACCCAAGATTGAAGACATTATAAAGTTCATTTTCCTTAGCGATAAATTTTGGAATGTTGCAGTTCCTGCTGATGCATGAGACACTTCTTTACGATGTTGGAGCACCTTCGTTGGGTGCTTAAATTGAAAGAATTTTGTTTGATAAGCATGTTGTAATTTACTTGATATCGAAAAGTTGTCTTTCCAATGCAAATCCTGTTCATGAATTAAGCTTCCGACTCTTACAATATTCTTAACAATGTCTGTTAAAAACATGAGAGCTTTTTATTTGCAAAACAAAAATACTCAAAACGTTTATGAAAGACTCCAATGTTGAAACCTATATGCCATTATGTTATTTTCAAATACAACCTTTAAAAACAGGAGAAACCTTTAAATTTATTTGCTAACAAGTATCCCTGCGTAACAAGCTTGACAAATTTTATAAACGTTCTAAAAAATAAAGTGACACAACTTAAAGTTTGTATAGCCACTAAGCTTTACATTTTGAAACCCTCCAGAACCAGAGTGCTAGAGTTTCAATCAATAATAACACAGATAAATGTTCATAGAAATGAAATGCGGGCCCAATTAGGGCATCATCTGTATTTTATTTCGAGGGAAAAAGGAAAAAGTGAGCAGAATTTGTGGGGGGGGGGGGGGGGGCGCTTTAGTTTATCGTCTTTGTAAGAAGGGATTATTTTGATGTTCTTACGAGGCCGGAATCACATAGCCCCAACGCGCACGACACGACGGCCAACAGCCAATGAAATACAAGATAGGTCGTCGTAAGCCCGACCGATTCTGTCGTCCGACCAGCAATTTTGGATTAGAAATGATTTCTATTCTTCGTCGTGTCGTGCGGTAGGATGCACAGAATGTACAACATTGCAAAATGAAATTGTATTGCAAGCTTTCCCTACAATGGTAAATACGCAGCTTAAAAGAAAAATTAAATAAAAACTACTGCATCTAACTCTTAAAAATAATAATTATTACTTTTGTATGCATTAGCGATACCAATTTGTCATCATTATGTATTACAATTTCCCTCTTGTTCACCGCCTTTGAGACTAACGTAACCTACCAGCGCCTTTTAGATAGTTAGGTTAAATGCCGAGAGCGTGGTGTCGGTCGTGATGTAAATTTTAGTACTCACATTGAAATGTGTCGTAGTTGCGTTTTTGGTCGTGTCGTGCTGTGTTGGTCGGGTCTATGTGATTCCGGTATGAGTGTGTGGCATTTTGAGTTCCATATTGTTTTGATGGAACAGTGGAACATTTTGCTCGTATAGAAATAACATTTAAATTATTTATCTTCGAAAATTATAACTGTAGTGAAAATACAAAACGCGATACATACATCGCTGTTCGTATTCGTACAGATGCAGCAATATAGACACGCACACACTTCGACTGAAGTTAACCTTACACTCGAATTTACGATGTAGACAAACAAATATTATTCACTCACTACAAAAGTGTGGAAAGCGCGGCATTTTTCAGGCCACGTGCATTTCAATAATTATATTAACGGTTTACAAATACATTTACAAAACACGCAAACTTACGGTTGTAACCTCTTGAACACGTGTTTTTCTATGACAATACTTGCCAAGTTTACTTCACTAAAATCACGTTTGTTCGTCACTAGCATTGAATAATTTATTTGCAAAATCATTCAGTAAATTCAACACTACGCACGTTTCCTGATACAAACAAACTTAAACTTATGTACGGAAATTATATTCGTGTCACTTCATTGTGGAAGGCGGTTAGGAAAATGGCGGAACGAGCAGTTTGACTTGCCGATTAATATTACATTTCACTCAACAAAACTCTGTTTGGAAAACCAACTCTGATTGGAAAAATCAAATAAAAAATAATTAACTACCGATTAAATATTCCGACAACACCAATACGATATTCGTATAATAAACACGATGAGAAAAAAAGCGCACGCACAACTGCCTTCACCGGGCTGGAAACATAAACATGGCTAGCCATTGGCTGGAAATGTTTACTGTTCGTATGTGTCGACATACTCTGTCATAAATGCTGAACGTGTTTTTTAAGCCCCGTTACTAATAGCCAAGAAAATCAAATATTGCTTTAGAAACATAATTTAAACCATACATGTTATAAGTATAATTAGGATTTTAAATTAAAACTTTTTAGTTCCGAGCACTATTTTATTTCAAAACCGTCATCAAAATTGCCAACACGGATCCCACAGCAGTTCATCAGCTGATACAATACTGTAGGAGCGAGAGCATTTACTGTTTACAGACTCTGTAGGTTGGTCACGTTGTCTGTCAAATTTGAGACCACTTATGTGAAATGGACTATAATTCAATAAAAATACCTAATCATTAAAAAAATTTCATTCATCATATTTTTAGAGAAAATATGAAACTTTTAAATTAAACATTGATTCGTATAGATTTCAAAAAGTTATTCTGACACAAAGTTAGATTTCAGCTAGAGTATTTCTTGAAGTCACTAAAGGATCATGTTGGAAACTTCTGTGCAATTCGACACTTAGTTTTCCTGTGATAATAGTTTTAACTTATATCTTAACTATTCTGACTTTAAAATTTTATATAAAAATTGAAAATTTAAATACATGTGAATACCATACGGAATTGGTTAGAGGAAGTACAGTATACATACCTCTCGAAGCACTTGTTTACAAATCAGTGTTCTAACCTCAAATCCAATCCATGCCGTTTTTGCTAGACGTGTTGGCAGAAAATCAATTCAATGTTGAAAAGTAATAATAATAATAATAATAATAATAATAATACATGCATGTGTGATGGAATAGAATGCCAAGTGAGGAATCTAAAATTGAAAAGAAAATATTTATTTTATGGAAGGAAAGAAATAAATGCATGTCATGTATGGGTGCCTTGTGTAACAAAAATTATGTTGAATCTGCTAGATGTGAGATTTGGCTTAAACTGTGTTGCGATGTTATCTTTGCCATGAGAGAGTAAGCGATAACACTTATTTCCTCCATGTGCTGGAAAGAGATAAGACAGAGTTCCTTTTTCTAAATATTCATCACAGTTTTGTGGTGCGTTTTGTAATCAACCAACTTATCACAGAACACAAGAAACATTTTTTACAACACTACTTAAATTATATCACATGCAACTACATTTCCAATATGATTAGTATTTTAATACAATATCAACATACTCAACATTGAATAACAGCTCAAGCATTACGAAACGAAAATTCAATAAAACAAGAAAAATGTTCTGCTGTCAGCCTATAATTTCCAAAAATTATGAGATCTGCTAAAAATTACCCATTGAAACACTGGTGTACAAGAACATGACGCAACAAACATTTATGAAAGCGTCTAGACTGATTCCAATAAAGTTAACCTTTTCTCCTCAAGCAATATTACGGCTAGCTATTTAAATCACACCAGATATTCTTTTAATTTTATGTTTCGGACCACTGATTGTACGTTCATACACGTTATATCTCACCTAGCAGATTAATTGCAGGGTTAAGTATTTTAATGTTTCAACTTCTCTTCGTACTTTGATCCAAGACTTTCAAATAAAATAATTTTGCAGATAGCTCGACAGGAGCGATGAAATAACTACTGCATCTTAAATTGGAACTGGCTTATATTTGGACGTGTTGCAATGCCGAGGCCTCCACTCGAACTAGGGCCTTTCCAAAACCCGGACATCAGTCGCGTGCTGCGGGAATCGTTGACGTCTCGATAGAATGGAACAACTGGGACTCCAGCTGATATAATACTGCGCCGCTCGTCCATCTCCCCAAGGCCGACATCAACTTTGCTGTTCCTCAGTTTCCTTCACGTCTACTCACGGACATGGTGTAAGCAAGAAGAACAATTTTCTCCAAACCTTCCTTCATGTTCTCTTAACAATTACCGTGACGACATGTCCTCCTTGTGTCGATGAGTCAAGATAACAGTAACACTGTAGGAATTTTTGTGCAGAGAAACAAACTAGCCCAATGTAGGTTGCCAAGCCCCAAGAGGAAACTGTTTTAAGTAGTCCAGAACTAAAATAAGTACTTTTGTCATAATAAATTCACACATTAATCAAAACAGATGATACGGACCCTACTAAAAAAATGTAAATAGCATTGTCACAATGCAAAACGTAAATATAAACAAATATTAAAATATTGTTAAACTTCTGGAAGATGAGCAAGGAAATAAATTAATGAATTTAAAAGGACAAATACTGGGCTTAACACATCAAAACATTATCTCAACAAATAAGCATTTAGAATCAAACAATAACACGACACTTTACCACAATGTTGGGACACGGAGAATGGTTGTGCGCAGCCAGCGAGATCGGTCCACCTCATCTTTAGTCTATGATCTTAACCATTTCAGTCGTAGTGTCCTTTATCTGAGGACGTTGCTCAAGAAGCGGGTTTAATGATGTACACACTTCAGGAAAGAGTGTCCAATGAGCAAAGTCGCTCACGTAATGGCAGACATAATTCGTTGTTGCGAGCTGTAGTCTCATGAACAGCTGCTGCCGATAACATGAAGGAAAAACTTATTTTTATTTGTTCCGATACATATCAGAGCGTTATATCGACACTAGTGGGGGCAGTTACAAACGAAACTTTTTATCGATGCAGTGCCAAAAACGATATATTCATTTGTGTCGGGATGGATTAAGGAGAATGGTGCACGAAAGCCCTGTATTAACCTTAATTTTGACCAAAAGTTGTTTTTTAGAAAAATTTTCAAAATTTTTTGGCACGACAAGACATAAAGAATAATTTCGAACACCTTCTTACAGTGACAGAAAGGAAGGTAAGAACGAATATATTATTTCTCATCTTCCATCAGTGCTCACAGAATAATAAAGGTAGTAAATATTTAACAATGCAAGAGGTTGTTAAAAATTAATTTTTACGTCTTGTCGTACGAAACATCTCGATAAACCCTCTGAAAAACAAGTCATAACGAAAATCGGGTAAATATACTGTTTTCGTGCACTGCAAACTGACAGTGTCTCCGGTGGAGGTGCAGCCAGGGAATGCGACGATGAGGAAAACGGGAGTGTGCCAAGAAAACCCACAAACCAAAGATAATGTCGCGAAGATTCACAATCCGGGGCTCTAATGCTGTTCGCCTTAGTGGGGAGCGAGAGAGCGATCTGACCAACATACATAAACGTGGCTCCGCTCAGTCAAGATTACTGTCCACCTGATGACATGCAAACCTAGTTCATTGTGTCCTTTTAGATTTCGTTACTTCCATGACGTATGCAATAAAAAAACGCAATGAATTTGTATTCTTGCCAAACACTGTTCAGTGTATAGACATTGCAAACAATGTCACGAAATTCGTGACCTGAACGTGCAGAAGGGATGCGTTCTTCGGAAGTAGAAGGCCCATCAACAAGACCACGATCAACACCTTGGCGGCCCAGCACTAGCAAAGACCCCTGAAACTGGGCCTTCGAACATTTCAGATATTGAAATAAACGACTTAGGCCGTGGTTACACGAGTGCTGTTAAACACATTCAGCTAAATACATTCTGTAGCCATGTCTGAACAAGTTTAAAAACAGAACGCGTTTTCGCGGTTACACACCCAAAGCAGAATGAAATAATTGAAAATTATAACCTCAACAAACATGTAACTTAAAATGTATGAAATTTAATAATAATATCCTCTAACATGTATCACGATTGATCTTTTTAATTATTATGGACCCTACACTTTTATCGTAATGGCATAATGTATGGCATATTAGTACATTCAACCTTAAACTTCAGATAATTCAAGTGCAGGAATTCCCGGCAAATTCAGCAATATTAATTACACTGCTTGTTTACTTCGAAGCAGCCAATAGGAGCGCAGCAGAGAAGAGAAGTCGTTCGAAACGACTTATGAAAAACTGTTCACTTTGAACAAGAAACAACTGCGATCGGAACTCGTTCGAAGGTAATGCAACCTCTTCAATAGCTGAACTTGTTTAAGTGAAGTAGTTCTGCCAGCATCCCGTGTAACCGCGGCCTTACTAGACTCGCTAGATACTGGGGCAGTGTCCGAATTCAGGTATATACTTGCGTACGTGCATCCTTGCATACTTCACTTACCCTTGGCACCAAACGTGATGAATTCGGACAGGTAGTCTTGTTGGCTTCGGTAATAGTTATTAGCCAGCTAACCACTGTTAATGCAGATGTGTACAACGATACGCGCAACACGCCAGCAAACCGTGCACAGACACACTGGCACTCCCAATTCAATAGGTCAGAGGGTCTGGGGGAGTTCGTAACGGTACTCTGCTACTCTACGGTGCCAGGCTATCATTCTGTCAACCATTAGCTACTGTTATCTCGGTGAGCCTGATCACCTACCTAGAGCTACAGACAGTGTTGACGTACAATTTGTTCCCGAAGGACCACGCTCGATGCCCCTCTTTGCCATTTAACAGGAGGTGGTAAAATTAAAATTAATTCTAAGATTTCTGTGCCAGAAGGTGTGCGTTCGGTGCCCCTTCTAAAAATCTGAGTGGGGGCAACAGCTTACCTATCACCCCCCCCCCCCCCGGGTTGTTACGCCCCTGTGTACAACCACCATTTTAAAATTCGTTGACGTCATTTACTTATATTTTCAAAAATCGTCCTTTAAGGCATTATTTAGTAAAGATTATAAATATAATATACTTTAGTTGATTGGTCCTAAGTCCGACTCCAGATGAGTGAAGATCGCGCTTGCACCGACTCAACAGGAACTCCAATGGACGACAGTCAGTAACCACCGCCACGTTATTCCCCCGCCATTGCTGTGTCGCTATTGCCACATGCGGACATGACATAAGAAATATTATCTACCGCAGTCCTGAGGCCAAGAATGTCGGGTCCCATCCTCCAAGCATTGGAAGTAGCCATAATAATCTGGCTTGCGAGCTGACAGCCATTTTAACTTTAAAGTCGTAAACTATGTTAAATGCGTATTTTTTAAATTTTTATTTAGTTTCAAATACTTTTTATTGTAACGAAATTTCCTATACAAATAAAAAGAAAGTAAAGAAGTGGACATCTAGCTGACTTAACTATTCCTATAAAATTAATTAGTTTTACATTTCAATGAATTCGAAAATATTTTATTTTTGGTGTTACTGTGCTACGCTACATATTTAATTCGTCAAGGATTTTTTCGATTTTCTTAGATTTTTCTTTATTTTCAAAGTAAAAAAACTGAGAAGTAAATGCCACAGATATTTCAAGGTCAAGATCACATTAAACCAGTAGGTATTGCCACATCTGACCGGTCGACTTCACGTTCTGCCTTCTGATCCCGGCATCTGAGGATGTATTCCGTATAGCTACACTCAGTGTCGATTTATCTCTACTTTTTTTTAAAAATGAGACTTTAGTACTGGCTACTGTTTGAGTTCTCATGCACTAGTTATTTTTACATGAATACGTCCATAGAGAAGCATTATTTATTTGGAGGACAGAAACGCTGCCATTAGTTATTGCACGAGATTCCTCTCCCGGCATAATCAATAAGATAGCGCAAAGCGGAATATGATTTTGTCGTTACATTCAACGACTGCTCCATCCACGAAAGGAAAACAGATGAGTAGAGATGATGGAAATTAACCAAAATTATTTGAGCCAAAATATTTTCTACAGCACTCAAATAGTTTATTCTTTCATGATTGGATGAACAATGTTTTAACTTGTTTGCAGACCAACCACGAACGTCCAGCCTTATCGTATCAGAATCCCCATTGGCCCAGTGAAATGGGGTAGTAGTTTCATGCACGCATTGCATCCAATAAGGATAGAAAACTGTCGAACATGTTTACGTTACGTCGAATTCTAGCAAGCAGTCTACTTTTCGCGCGATAAACCATCATATCTACAGATGAGGGACGTCAGACACTGCAGCGAGCGAACTGTACAAAACTAAACGGCGACACTCTTACGTAGGGTCGTCGCTCTTCATACCTCGGTACTTCCAAACGTCTTATCTCCTACGTTTACCACCTGGGTTTCCCCTGAATTCATCTTCCTTTCGGAAAGTCCAAGATAAACGCTTCGTGTAATTCCATCCGGTGTCGGGAAGCGAACAAGGAAAAAAAGATATTTCATTATAATAATTCAAGAGACACGGGAAAGGCGCTTCACTTACCTTCATTCGCCAGGAATGGTTGTGGGGGGGAAGGGAATACCGTCCTCGAGTCATCATCTAATCCGCCTTATGCTCATGACTATAGCCTAATCGCGGCTTTAATTATTTCTCATTCTTCATTAAATTGAAGTTTTACCTGTATTTAGTTATAAATTATAATAATTCACATATATAAAAAAAAAAAAAACAGAAAACACGCGTGTAACGTTTAGGAAGAAATAGTTCTATGCAGAATATCATTTCAATTGAGTGCACACGAATTCACGAATTCTGTGTAATTTTCCAGACGTAGTTAAGCTTAGTTTGCATGAGGTGGAGGAATATCCTGGAAATAGAACTTTAGCAGGGCTTCAAAAAAGTGTAAAATAATCGTGACTGGATTATAACAGCATGATCAAAACAAACTAGGTATAGAGTGGCTTGATACAACGAAACATTTGTTGAAATACCGCCAACAATAATGAAGAAAATATGCTGGGCTGGTTGTCTATTCTGTGGAGTATTTTATTGGAAGAAGGCAGTGAGTTCTATGCTTAAAATTTCGTTCAGCCGAATAGTATTTTCTCAGTTCAGTATACATTTCGCACGAACCGTTAAAATCTCTTCTATTTGTGAATCAACCTCGGTAGACGACATTTCTTTGCGATGCGCTGAGTAAAGATAAATTTAATTGTTCTAATGATCTGAGATATATATACATGGTAACAAAAAATTACAGTCGACATACAGTTTAGGCCCTAACAAATGGAGCCAAAATAGAGAGCTTTTCAGTAAAAGTGAGCCAATATGAAACTGGGAATAGGGCCGCACCACGGAACGTTTTGAAATTGGGAATGTGTAGTCTACCAGGCCAGCTAAAGGAGATATGGGCGTAAACACGCGGACGACTCGTGTTGTGTGTGTGGTTCACCTGTCGTCCGCAAGGTGGCTTTGTCGGTCGTCCCTACGTTGTCACAGTATATAAGCTGTTCACGATAAAATGAGCATTTTTGAAAGCCCTGCTTAAGATCTACTTGTATGCACATTGTAGTTATGTTATTCCACCACATGTAGTACAATTACCGTTCCCATGGGCCTGATCACTTTATTCTTGCGTCGGCCAAAGGCAAATGAAAATTTTTTAGAAAAGCAAATATTTTACCAATGTTTTTATTCTCATACTTATATGAATTAAAAAACACAGGTAGAAAAATAAAATATTTAAGTATTCACCAATGTTCACTTAACACTTATAATTTAACGTTAACACATGGAACTACTTTCTCTCCGCCGTTGCCAACTTTACTGAGCGTGTGGCAGTCAGTGTGTCCTTTAAAAGCCGTGTCCGAAACGGCTACGAGACCATGATTTAGTTCACTAAATCGACCACGTGACCAATTTTAGGCCCTAAATATTTGGGGGTTTAGGGTTGAAATTTACTGAGGTGAAGTAGCACACTAAATCCCCAAATATGTTCGTAAAATCGCCTGCTGTTGTTTGTTTACGTTTTATTTCCCGCGCTGTGGCAGAAACGTCGGTATTTACTGTTCTTGAAACGCTGCACAATGCATACACGTGAACATGGAATATCGGGGATCAACATAAAATTATTTTAAAATAAAGTTCGTATGTTGCTAAAGAAAAAAAGGCGATCGGTTGTTATTTGAAATGAAATGTTAGTTACAGTAAGCGAAGAAATAATGAGAAGAATGATATCGGCTAGAAATAAATAAGATCAGTTATATACAAGACGATGGGGTTACGTGAAAATGCTTGGGAGAAAGTTATTTTATTTTATTTATTGATAGGATGACAAACAGAATAACGTTGAAATTCCATAAGCCTGTAGTTTCCACCTTTGTCACACGTAACGCTGTTACAAGCCGTTCGAAACCATTCACCCTAAATTCTTAAACCCTAATTCCCCAAATTTGCCATTTCGGACACGGCTAAAACATACGCAGACAGGAGCAGTGGCATTTTGCAAAGGTTGATTTCAAAAGTGCTCACTTTACTGCGAACAACCTTTACGTGCGTGTGTCGACAGATGCAACGCGTATGTGAAACAGTGACGTGTATCCCAGAGACGCTAGGCAAGCACTGCTTAACCGCCACTATTGCTGGGATATTGCTTTCATTTCCAAACAAGTTCGCTTTTATTTTCAGGGCAGTGGTGGCGAAGCTGTTTCCTCCTCGATTGCATTCCGTCGTTGCTCCAGTACCATCTCACCTCAGCCTCATCGGTAGGGCCATGTGTTTTCCGCGAAAAGAATCATTTTCGTGCAGTACTTCTATATCCTATGTCCACAACCACAACATGTTGTTATTTGACTGGGCCAATCCGAATTTAGTACTCCGATACTGAGAGTCCATGGTTCGCGGACAGACACATAGTCACCATCCAACCACGGAAGTGCGTATGAGCTAAGGTGTTTTGGAGTACAACTGGTTTTGAAATCTTTTCGCGAAAAACACGTCTCTCCCTGCTCGTCGACGCTGCGGACGTCCGCCACTGAAATTATTCACACTCAAACAGAACAGTAGTGCACGATAGCCATCCATTTACAAATTAACTAACATCCTTGAACTTGAACTATCGTAGTGTCTTGTGATTTTTTTTTTTTGTGTTTCCGCAAGTGTATGATCATACGTTTTTAGGTGCATACTGTAACATATATTTATTGATACAATGGAGCCTACTAGTACGATGTTTCGTGTAGCTCACAACGTTAGGTGCAGCCTATGCTTGAACAATTAAAAATGTCGTGTTTGTTAATTAAAACACTGCAGCGTACGTGTTCGTGTGCATGCACACATGCGTGTGTGTAATGGTTATCTCACAGCTTACCCAGAAATAAATTTCCACCACACGCCACTGATGTGATATTTGAACGGGTGCCGTTGTCATGCTTGCGTTGAGGTTGGCGGCCGTCATCTTGGACCAAGTTTTGTGAGGTGCAGACTGATACACTGTAGGCCTACGTTAACACCGGCACGTCAATGGGGTGATCCGGTATCTACAGAGCTACCTGTCAATCGTGTACACACGCGATGTCGGTAATGCACGTACCAGTCTGAACACCTGTATTCGTGTTATATGCTGTTCGCGGTAAAATGAGCATTTCAGAAAGCCCTGCTTAAGATCTACTTGCATACAAGTTGTGTATTCTTCCGCCTTACGTAAAATTAACATTGGCATGGGCCTCATCACTTTATTAATGCGTCGGTCAAGTGAAGCTGTGAAATTATTAGAAAAGTAAATACTATACAAATTTGTTCATTTTCACACTTCGATGCATTAAAACAAACATAAAGCGAAATAAATAATTTAAGATATTACAGATGGTTGCCTAATACTTTTTATTCGACGTTAATATATGGAACTACTTTCCCCTCCATCGGTACCAACTTTTCTGGGCACATGCGACTCATTGCACCCGTTAAAATATATCCAGGTAGGGGCAGTGACATTTTTCAAAGGTTGATTCCAAAAGTGCTCACTTTATCGTGAACAGCCTGTAAACGTGTTTACGCCCATATCTCCTTCGATAGCTTCGCGTACCACGCGTTATAAAGCTCAATGCGCTCCGTAGCGCGGCTCCTATTCTCGGTTTATTTTATTTTATTTATTTTATTTTATTTTATTTTACTGCAGCAGTACGTACTCTATCTCACATAAGATGCCTTTCAACTGCACCATGTTCGGCGTGCACGACGTCATAACTGACGTCACAATCAGTGCTGTGTAGTAAGTTTTTTTTACAGGGCAAACAATATAATAGCCCCACATATTTGAGTGTTTTAACATTTGCTAGTGTCGGGCTGTGGTTCCATTTTCAATTTATACTAACAAACGCAACTTCCAACTTTGCTTACCCTACACATGTATTTACCGTTTTATAGTACCTAACATTTGTTATGAAAATGGAAACGAAATTAACGTAATAATAATTAGCCTCAATATTATTTGGAGAGCATATTACAAATTATAAGGAAACTCCCGTTTTCCCGAACACTTTCATCCACTTTCCAAAGAAATGAGGGTTGGAGGACGCAAACAGAACGACTGCTTACCCTGCCGAAGGAACGCGGCAGGGTAACTCACTTGCGAGTTCGATCCTTCGCTAGGTGCTCCCGTTTGTGGGTAATAAATACTAGATAGCAGCACTTTACGTGTACGGCACGGGAGTTACGAAAACTCTGTTTCTCGAATCGGAAACGGGAAATTCGGATTTTAATGTGTTCAAATTTAGAGTTAAGGGTATAGTGTAAGCATTGCTTACCTTGCGTCTATGGAATAAACGCCACTGGATAATTGGAGTGTCTGCCAAACAGCGGGCTGTAGAAAACCTTTGTTCGGTGTCTTGTCAGGCATGTTCGGGGCGATCCGTCTTCAGGCCATCCTCGTCGCCCGTAAGGAGATCCGAGAGGCCGACCCAGTAAGAGGCAGTGAAAGAAGCTGCCCGCGCAGGGAGATCTGTTGCCAAGGAAGGCTGTGCGTTCCCACAACTGTATTTGGGACAATGGCGCGCGACAGAGAAGCTCCTCCACTACGGCCATGAGCGGGCTTTCTCACGAAAGCGTGTTAGCATTTTGACGTGTGATGGGAAAGACCGGCTCGACAAAGGATGAACATCGTATCATAATACCCACGATCACGTGACGTCAACATGATCGCGCAATCACGCACCAGAGGAGAGGCCTCTTTTAGAATGAAGGGATGATTTTATTCTTGTTCAAACGGTCGCCGTGAAAGGCTTAACACTGTTTGTCTGGTCCAGCGATGCTGCGCTTGAATGACTTATCGAGGATGGGATTAGGTTTCATTCCCTCCGCTGTTGCTTATCTGCCGCTATTCCGCCTTACAGCCAATCTCATCGGTTTGGGGCGTGGGATGTGAAAGCTGAAGGTAGATAGGTAGGAAGGTATGTAGATAAATGCTGTTCACGATAAAGTGAGCACTTTTGAAATCAACCTTAGAAAAAACTCACTGCTCCTACCTGCATGCATTTTAACGGCCGCACCGAGTGACATGCGCTCAGTAGAGTTGGTAACGATGGAGGTAAAGTAGTTCCATATATCAACGTCGAATAAAAAGTTTTACGTCACTATTTGGGATAACTTAAATTATTTCTTCCGTTTTCTGTTTTTTTTTTTTCTTCATGCATCTAAGAGTAAAAATTACCAGATTTGTAACAGATTTACTTTTCTAATAATTCCATATTTTCACCTGACCGACGCATGAACAAAGTGATGAGACCTATGGCAATGTTAATTTTACATAAGGCGGAAGCTTACACAACGTGCATACAAGCAGATCTTAAGTAGGGCTTTCAACCGCCTATAGATATGTAGGTAGGTAGGTATGTAGATAGACAGTAGGTGGATCTTAACGTCTCTTTGACGGCGAGGTCATTAGAGACAGTGCATATTGTTCAGAGAGGAAGCCGTGGAAAATAGAAATCAGGATGGCCGGAGGATTCCAACCCAGGTTCTCTCGAATGCGAATCCAGCCGTGTGCCACTATCAATCGGTGAATTGTTAGTATTAGCGTTTTAAATTACACGTCATAATGCCATCACTTCCAAGACATACATTTCATACAGAATGTTGATAACAAAGGTTGACTTTTGAATTTAGTTTGTTTACGTACAACCCACAAAATAAAAGTTTTCTCATGTCAAGACATGCTTCATAACAATTTTCCAAATTCATCTCGATGTAGCTCAAACAGAGGAGTTACAAAAAAATAATTAGTCATAAAATCACTGCAATAATGCCTTGTCGTATGCGTTTCAACACGTTTATTAGACGGTGATTTGAGTTACGTAGATTAGCACTGTATACTTGCTCAATCTGTTGAGTGCATTCAAAACAATAATTTTCTTTCATTAATGAAGTTTGACTGACCAAACAGGTTTGGAACATATATAACTGTAAATTTGTTAAAGTGTTATTTAAGTATTTAAAACTTGCAAACAGATATTGCAGCGTAACGAAAGAATATCTGATATATTTCTGAAATTTTTATTGCTCTAGAGTGTGTACGTGTATGCTTTGGTTGTTCCTGCCTGCATATATTCTAACCGGCACATTGACTGACCTGCGTCCAGTAAAAATAGTAATAACAAAGGGAAAGTAGATCCGTTCCGTAACGTTGAATTAAAAAAGTTACGCAAATATTTGTGCATACGGAGATTATTTATTTTGCTTTCTGTTTTTTTTTTCTAATGCGCGTACGTGTAAGAACTGTCAGATTTGTAAAATTTTACTTTTCTAATAATTCTACAATTTCACTTGACCGACGCATAAATACAACGTTATCATGTCCATGGCAATGTTAACATTACATATGGCGGAATAATACACACTGTACATGCAAGTAGAGCTTAAGCAGGGCTTCCAAAAGCGCTCAGATTTCCGTGAACAGCTTTGTACGCGCGTGCGTGTGTTCTTATGCTCGTGGACCCCAGTAATGCATCGATGAAGTTTGACAGTCGGTAAATTCAGAATCCACAACAGCCTAGTTCTGAAGAAAAAAAATCTCTTGCGAAATGAAACAAGCCTTTCTCTCAGAGTGGCAGTGCCACACAGGTCACAACCGTTATTCCCTTACTCAGTTATTTTCCAAGAAGGTGGTTCATGACGGAGGGTGGAGAGGGCTGGTCATAAGGTCAGCAAGGACACGCTACTGGGAGCAACTCGGGTCACGCGACATATTACGAAACGTCAAATGGTGGTAGTTTTTGTTTCTATTTTATTGCACACGACATAAATAATAAATGGCATGCTGGCAAGGGCATGCTCGCGGATGCACAGTCTGGACTAGATTTCTCAGGGAAAGTACGCCAGGAATGCATATAAAAAAAAAATTCACTACATATCTACTGTCTCTATACTCTTGACTTGTTCGGACAAGAATTTCTTTTTAAAACGTAGCCAGGAACGAAACAGCCAGTTAGATCTTATCTGGAAACTTATTAACTGCATTGAACTCTGCTGAAGACTTTACATCTATATAATGACAGGGTTGTACGCTGAATGTGTGCGTGTCAGTCTACCTTCCTGCACTTAGGCGATGAAACCCTTAATACCTTTCATGTTGCCGCTCTTGTTTCTTTGCCTTGAAATGCACCAATGAAATTAGGTTTTAGTGAACGACTATTGGCGGTATAGCATGAAATATATCAAGGCATGGCCTAAGAGCTTGAATGTTATGGAAAGGTTCTCACAACTAAGGCGGGGATACTTCCAGTTTGCAAACTAGTTGTTATTACAGAGGTGACGACGAAAATAATAACCTTCAAAATTCGGACATAACATATTTTAAAAAAATGTTAAGCTATGCATGGTCTATGCCAAAACGAGGAGGAAATATAATGCAGTCTATACTCTAAAATGGGAGCTGAAGCGAAAAGTTGATCGCCACTCCCGTCGACCAAACCAAATCCTGCATGGACTCCTTGGTTACAACACAATCTCGCCTACCATCCGCTTGCCCAGACGTCCATTTACTTTAAACGAAGAAGGAAAACTTAGAGGTAATCCCACACTCCTCATCTCCAAGTACAATGTGCTGGGATATAACTCTCAACCACCTCAAATCAGGCCGACTAGGATGTGTTCCGGTCGTCAGTCACTTCCCAAATGACTGTAAATTACAGTGTGTGAGACAGAGATTGAATTTCTTTCTTGAAAATACGTTAAAATCAATATTTATTTTTATAGGGTTGTTTCACAAAAGAAATAATAACTTCAATACGACAGAATATATTTCGATCACATACTAGATCATTTGAATGAAGTCATAATATTCCTCCAACTTAAGATATTTAAACGTTATTCTTTATGTATTATTTTATAAATAGCTGAGGTTTTTCAGTGCTGATGTGGATGAGGCGAGGTGAGCACGCAGCAGCGATGGAATGTAACACTGGAGGAAACGGAAGTGCGCCGAGGAAATTCAGCTATCCGGACAGCGTTTCCCACATGCGAATATCCCGCGCCGGGAAGGGAAGTAAACGGGGGAATTTAAGCAGTGTTGAGTGTAATGTTAATTTTCAACAAGTTAATATTGTATTAATTTCTCTGTGTCCGTTACATTTTCTGCGCGAAAGCACGCATTGTCTTCACCAAACTTCACCAACAATCCTGCCTCCTATTGGCAGATATGATTCCCCGGAAAAGCCCCAGCTGTGCTTTCTTTTTCTTAAGTAACGTTAATTTTATATGAAAGTAATTTCTGCAATAGTAAAAGATATACGATATGTTATCAATAGTGGGGAAAGGAAAGCCACTCCTGACAAACACAAAGTAGAATGATACCATCAGCTGTAAAAAATATTTCGCGCGTCAACGTTTTAACTGGCCCAGCTTAGCATCATCAGTAGCAAGAAAGTTTTCAATAACAAGATACAGACAGAGAATATAAGAGCATTCACTTGTCTCATTATTCAGCCTGTTGTTTGACAGAAATAGCCATTTATCGTATTAATAGAGGCAATATATCAAGCATTTACAATCATTCATTAATATAAAACACGGTAAATCTCCGCATTTTCGAGTGTTCTTGCTGGAGGAAACAGTTCCAACGTCTAGCACCTCTTAATACCCACAATAACAATAATAATTTTTGTTAAAATATATTTGTATGTCAACTCTAAAAAATGTTGGCACATCTGCGGAAACCCGGTGCCGGGCTCACTGCTGTTTCGTTTGCTCAGTATGGGTGGAAGATAACACCCTATCTACCTCGTTGAGCTCCCCGGTGGGGTTTGTTTGCATGGGCAAGAAGTGACATGGTTGACGTCTGCTCACATGACTGTCACACATTTTGAACGAGCCGACACGAGTGGCAAATTCTTTGTAGTAGTAGTGTACTGCTCCCCGTTCCTTGGAGATTCGTTTGTGTGAGGTACACAATAATTATTATTGTCGTGCATTCAACGTAGTTCATAGTGCAATTGTTACGTTACTAGTGGAAATCCTGCATAAAATATCATTATAGTCGTATATCCTTGTTTCTGATGTACGCGCATAGTATCTTGTCAGAATGAGAATATCTAAAAATGCACTTATATCAATATCTTGTTATTTTAGAGGACAACAAAAGAATGCTTTTAAGTAGTTATAAAATGTATGCTCCCAGCCACCTGGCGTCCTGGCTGGGTGCCGGGCTGCCACGGCGGCCATCTTAGATGACGTCTAGCCGAAACTTCCTTCTCTGTCATTCCTCGCTAATTGCGGCCATCTTGAATTTCCCTCTTCTCCCTCAGAATTTCCCTTTTTTCCTTTCTGCTCTATCATTACTTCCAATCTCTTTATGTTCTTGCGTTTCTCTTTTTTCTCATGCTCTGGCATTCCTCCCTGCCTCTCTCTCCCATATCGGTGCTCTCTCGTCCATTCTATGCCTTGGGGGTTTTCTCATATTCCTTCTGGCCTCCTTTATTTTCTCTCTTATCTCCCACCCCTTTCCTCCCTCTATTGCTTTTCGCATCCTCCATCACTGTTGTAGGCACCCATCTTTAATTCCCACCACCAGTAATCTGCTGTAGGCAACCATCATTGATTCCCGTGCCTACCACCAGACTGTGCTAAGCTCTTTATTTTTACATCCTCCATCTCTAATACCCGCCACGAATCGTCTGCTGAAGACAGCCATATTTAATCACCACGCCGACCACCAGAGTGTAGGCGATAAGGCCATTCGCAGCTAGGAGAACTGGCATAGTTGTGGCAATTTTTATGTTGGTTCCACTCATCGCCTGCAGGGGTGCGCTAGCATCGGTGAGGTGAGTTCGAATGGTGGCCGACAGCAGCGTTAGTTTTTAGTTGGTAGCTATTTCGGAACTCAAAAATGCAGGAGACGTGCGGTTTCCATCTGACCACCCTTCGGTCGCCAGTCCGGAGTTTATAACACACGGCCACAATTGCATGGGAAGTGTTAGGAGAAGACATGAAGTAAATTCTCGTATCGGACTACGCCCTCGATATATAATAAACTTGTAATCGCGAAGCATACTTGGTTGTAATTTCCGAAATGTTTAAGATCTAGTCACCAAATACATAACATAGGCAGCACACCCACCGACGAAAAGGACCACAGGAACAAGTACAGCCTAAGCCCACATATAAACTCAGTTGGGTGTAATCTTCCAAATGTTTAAGATATAGTCACCATATTTATAGGCACGCCCCCACCAAAACGAAAGACATTTCCCACCTTTAGCTGGATTGCCGCTTCATCTGAAGATTCTGGAGGAAAAAAAAAGAGGAGATGCCCAATAGTTTTTTAGCGAACACAAAGAATCAAGTTCTATATCGAATAGCAAATAAACGCTCTAATGAGAAGTGTACGTACTGTGATCCATTCATCTGTCATTGAGTTTGGCCGTATCCATTATGGTTACTAAAGTCTTCTCAGGTATATTCCAGTTTCATTGTTATTAAATGTGAAGTTTTGGTTCAGCAGGGTTGATGCTGATATCCTTGAGAATATGATGTGTGTACATATCGTAATAAGGATTGTTGCAGAGTCTTCTGTTATATGTTTTAGTTTTTTTGTTGTGTATTGCTTCAAGTTTTAGCTACCATGTTTATTTCTTGTTCTGTAGAAGTGCCTAAAGTTCTCAGGCAAGAAAAGTAACTACTGTTGTGTAAATAGGTCTTCATGTATTTTTTTGAGGGTTGATGTTAGTCTTCTGTACATTGCCTATTGTTTGACTTCGGTAAAGTCACAGTAATAGTGGTCGCTAAGTGTAAACTATTAATGTCCCAAGTGCGATCAAGTTAATGCTGAACTGGTAGACAGTGTTTTTATTTTTGTGCAAGTGTTTGTGCCTATGTGTGAACTTCATCTCAGTTACAGTGACTAATCTCTCATAGACTTAGCGAGTACGTAAGTGAAGACACGCACTACGCCCACAACAGAACACAATAGCACATACACGCGAGATAGTCGGAGGTGTGACATTACCTGTACAGCACGAACGACTGGTGAATGTTAACGCATATTCGCAGTGCAGTGCTTGCTCTTGTTATAGTGGAGATCTTGAAGAACATGTGCCATTGTGTGTGTTGTGATCCACACATTTGCAACGACGTACGTACTGCTGCGATGCAACGAGACCCCACAATACGCCCGTGTTGTCCACCTGCTTACGAATGAGAAGTGCTCGCATTCTGTTTGGGCGCGAACGAGAGGCGAACTCGGTCGAGTGAGCCCGAAGACGGCCGAGGCAGGTGCAAACTGCCGAGACTGCTGTGCAGAATATGAATAGTTTCTTTTTCACTCTATGTTAAAACAATTTCTGATTACAAGAGGAAGTCAAGTCATGTGACTTGTGGCGTGATTTGAGAGGAATAAAAAAACAAAACGGAAAGACATGCAGACTAAAAAACAAAGAAATTCCTCTATTGCCGACCCCGCATGGTTTAATACGATTGAGGTTCTAACAATGTAATACAAAGTATTGTTTTATTTTTATTGAAACTGTACGCTTAAATGTACCTTTTCAGGTGTAAATAAACTTCTGATATCCCCAAGCAGGAGATAGACTATGAGAGAGGGCAGTTGTGAGAGACATTGCACCTGTAAATTGTCTAAGATTGCGACGTTATATTTTTGCATGTGCAAAAATGTTTGATGTTTTTTTTGCACATGGTATTCACCTTTGTTCAGAAAAATAGGCTGTGCATCTGTAGCGCCTGCAAATAACACGTCTTTATATGCATATATTCATTTAATGTATGCTTTTTTTCACACTGTTCACCTACATCACAATTCATTTGTGTAAATATTTTTTTATGTACATTTTCTTATTTTTATTATTATTTCAAGGATAAGATTTTCAACTTTAGAGGTACCGATGGCAGTTATATGTTTAAATTGGATATTTTAGAGAGCTCTTATATTTTTATTTAAATGCGTAATTATTTTATTTTTGATATCGTGAGCAAAGCTACGGCATGATCACTCGTAACTTAATTTTATTTTCCTATTGCTTTTCTAGCAATACAAGTTTTCGCAAAGTCCGTTTTATTTTCTTCTTTCTTCATGATCTTGCCTTGTTTCCAGACGGAACACCACATTTGTGTCAATAAGAAATAAAATGTATATATATTTTCATTATTTAACTGTGCAAACCAAAAAATTAATACGTGTTAAGGTTATTGGCATTTATAACCTTTATCGCTGACGATAAATATATTGTTTTAATTTCATTTTTTTGCCAAATAGTAAAACCATAATATACTATATAATGTATTATTTATCAGCCGCTTCTCACTTCAGAGGGCAGCACCTATAACATATAACGAATACTATCTTTATGTTCATTTTAGCAATTTGTTCAAATCACTCATTTTACCGCTGTATTAAGCGTATACACTATATTTTATTGTCTTTTCTTAATGTTACCCTACATTTGTGTTAGTTCTAAACTATACAGAATAGTATAGTAAAAAAAAAAAAGGGAAAATAAAGTAATACTTTGTTATTATAGAAAATTTAATTTTGTCTCTCTATGTTTGTGTCTGTCCGCCGCTAGGATAGGTGGCAGCACTAGTATCGTAATAACGTAAAATATTTGTATCAAACTTTTGATTTTCCTGGCTGTAATGTGTTACGCTTGTTTGCTATCTTTATTGCAAATTTATTTAATATCAAGCCTTTTTTTTTGTATTGTCCTTACGTTAATTATCTTCAAATTCAATGTGTAATTTTCTATTGTATTTAACTCTGCGAAATGGCTTTTCGATGATTATATACTGCTCATGTCGCGAGTTTGGAACATCGTACAGTCACTATTGTACGTGAATTAATATGCTGACCCTGTCTTCTACGATTATTACTTCCACACGATGTAGTTGGTTATGAAAATGTACTACGTGACTTTCAGCTTTTTTATGGCGTAAGTGCCATACTTCACTGCCCAGTGCGGTCCCCAAATATCCTTGAAAATAATATGTTGAAAATGTAATACTTATCTTGTTAGATGTCGGCATGAAATGGTGTGGACAACCATAAGAATTTTCTATTTACAAGTTTTAAGTTTGTTGGTCCTAAAATAAAATAAAGGGGAAAGCGAGGAAGCTGTAGCTAAACTGTTAAATTCCGGGTGCACACTAAGCTGTTTAAATAATAAAAAAAAAAAAAATCAGAATATGGGGAAAAAAAGGGGGGGGGGGGGTTTGTTAACTGCAACTAGTTTGAAGCAACTGTAATACTTATTACACCAACTATTGTTTTGTTTAAATATCATAAATGTGCACATTGCTGTTTTAACTTATTTATTTAAGAGAGCTCAAGTGTGTGGCTATTGTTTTTTGATGGGTATTAAAAGAAACCCACAATAGTGTACCTGAATGGAGAACTAGGCAAGAGAGTGGAATTAGATGTTTAATAATTATTTTGGGCTGGGCATCCTTTCTCCGTGATTATTTATTTATACACTGAAGATTGCATGTGGGAGTGGAGATACTTCGTTTCACGTCCTCCTCTGGTGCACCTTGGTGCTTATGTTAGGGGCCAGTAGCTGGGATTTCCCTTTTGTTGGAAAGCACTGGGATGTTATTCTTGTTCCCTGATGTGGAGCTCCAAGGAAAGGCTCAATCATACTCCAGATTGTGTCTGATTCAGGGTTTTGAATATTTTGTATCTCTGTATTGATACCACTTATTCTATGGTTTTAATACATTTAGGCCGTTGGAGTGGTTTGTTGGGAGGAATTTGAAGGTATTTTATACTGATTGGCGAGCAAGTTTAAATCCTGCACTATGTATGGCTGGCACTGTAGACCATGTTAGTAAGAGCCAGTCAGTTGAGCTCTAGCGTGTATGTGCTGGAGTTTTGTGAATCTGTGATTTTCTTTTTAAATTGATATATGAGAATAATTTTGCAGCTGGCACTTTCCAACTCTGCTTTGATGTCAATTTCTGTGGTGCGAGCGAGGTCGAATACAACTTTCTGGTGTTTTTCAGAATTCTTTGTAGAAAGTGAAATGCGGAATGAAATTGGCTGACAGCATTATTCTGAGCGATATTTACAATCTTGTCATACGGAAAGGCATAATCGTAGCCAAGGGCAATGCCCCACATGAAAATGTCTGTAACGACTGCGCGGTATAGTAAAAAATTACCCTAGTACAGTGCTGCACACTGTTGATGACCTGTATCCCGCGAGATGAAGTGTCATAGACTGCCAGGGTTACAGTTATCACCCTCCTTAGTCGTGTGTACCAACAAAGTTTTATCTTCTGTCATAAATACTATCAAATTTATAAAATTATCTATAAACAAACCAGATGCTGTCGTGTTTCTAGTCGATGGTAATGATATCAATATTATATGAATTTGCATTCAAATATTTTAGAAAGAAATAGAGTGTAATTTTGATGTAAACCAGACAGAATTATTTACATTTTAGACTTCCCTATCAATTAACTAAAGAACTACATTGAGAAACTATATTATAAAAAAATATTAAAAATTAAACTTTTATTCATTATAAACTACTGTATTAAATAAAAACAGTTCCTCATAAAAGCCAGTCTACACATCTGCATAGTTCACAAGTTAAAACAGAATGGTTAAATGGTGCTTTTAAAATATTTTTTGTGCAATATATTTTTATTTTCCTGTAATGCACATTTCATATCGATTCTCTTCTATCTCAGTCCCAATAAACAATCCATTACACACACCTGCCAAGTTCTTATAATAAAACTCCGTAACGAAGGCCTGAAATGCTTATTTTATTGTTTAGAGTTTCTTATTGTACAACTAGACGTCAAACGAACACTAGAATGCGCTTAGAATAGCTTCTTTCGTTAGGGACTGAAAATCGAGTATCACGAATATTTTTGCCGAGAGGAAACCAAACGAATTATTTTGAATCATCCTCCAGGAGTGGTGCAAGGGAGCACGCCACAGAAATTGAAGAAGGAGAGGGCAGAGAAATAGAGAGAGAGAGAGAGAGCGAGAGAGAGAGAGAGAGAGAGAGAGAGAGAGAGAGTACATGCTCCACGAAGCCTGTCAAATCCGCCGCCGATACACATCACAGTGTGCGCCAGCCTCAGCTCGCCTGCCACCGCCACTCCAGCATGGACAACAAGTCTACATATGCACACACCCTCATTCCATGGGCTAGAAGGGTTTTTGTGCCAGGCTGGCAGCAAAATGGAGCGGTCCGCACACCATCACAAAAGTACTGGGAAACACCTGTTACCGAATATGTCTCGGTAGGAACAGGACAGCTGTATATCATAATGTAGAACTACTGTTCACAACTACAGGCGCCATGACGACCGACATTGACACCCCCCACCAGGTGGCGGTGCAAAAAAACCTGCCATGGCACCGCTCGCTGGTGCCAGAATTTTGGCGGACAAACATCTGATGCCATCTGTTTCCCCCTAGCCCATTTACCTGCCATTGCCGGCACCTGCTGCAGCCACCAGCACTTTACCGGGTGCTTCTTACGGTTATATTACATTAACATATTTGTTTTCCACGATGTAGCTCAATACATGTAATGCACGTTAGTATTTTGCTGCGACTGTGTTTAATACTGTTACAACTGCGAGGTAAAGGGCTGTACCTATTGTAATTATCCTTTTGTTGTTGAATGTGTTGGGTAATTTCTGAAAAGGACGGCCTCAGTTGGAATAAATATTAAAACGAAGAAGGAACAACCAGTGAAAAAGGCACATTAAATTCAAGCACGCAACTCATGTTGCTCATTTTTGTCAAACAAACTTAAAAAGATAGTGGTTATCATGCACACAAATAAGCCTACGATAACTTTTATTCCGCTCATATTTCTATGTATTGCTACTTACTGATTATTAGGGTTATTGAAATTTATTAGGCTGGGCTTAGAATTTTTCTTCTGGGATTATGCTAAATTACGTTACATGACTGTGTTTCAAAACCCTTAGGGCAAAGGAACAATGGTGTGATAAATAAACAGATGGGGATGTAAATAATTAACTTCGTCATAAAAAGTTCACATTTAAAACGTATAAATAGAGCAAATCAAATATTTGAAATCACGCAGACCCAGGGAGAGCGTATCGAACATGATGCACAAAGGCATGCCATTTCATAGAAGCAATGATTAAAGAAACACACATCAGTGTATATTTATTACTGCCATGGAAACACAGATTTGTCACAACATCGTACCTTACCTAGGTAGGTTTAAAAAGCACGTCTACAAACGTGATGTATTAATTTGAAGTATTTTTCGCTGTTATTTTAAACTGCAAAAATGAAATTTGTTGCCATCGGGGCAACTTAAATATTTGAATATTTCGATAGGCACAGTTTAATTTACATGAAGTATACTAAAACGAGGTTAAAATAATATTTAAATTGTGAACTATTTCCTACCAGTCTTTGCCAACATGTCGCTGCACTTGCTGTTGTTAATTCATATTTAAAAAAGAAATTAATATTACAAGTTATAGAAGATATTAATGTAAAGATTCATTTATTCAATAATACAGTACTCTAAAGCTAACCACAGTGTTATATATTTGTGGAATAGAGGTTATTGAAAAAACAGGTGAGATGTTATGCCTAGAGTGTTTTTTCACAGGTTGATTTTCATATGTCACTTTCTGTCGAGAATAGACTTTAGACAGCCATAGCTATGAACAAGTGACAAAAATAGATTTGTCTGAGTTTGAACACGAAATACACACATAACATCACACTGCTTTTCAGTGCTTACTTAATGAACTGAAAATTGTTTTTGCCGACCACAATGACTTACGCAGAACAACAGTTACATAACCCACCATACCGTTAACTCAGGAAAAGCCAATTTTCAGTGTCCTGCACAGCTTTATCTAACGAGGCATGCAAAATAAAACAGCAGATATCAGAAATGCTTGCGGATGTGGTAATTGTGCCGACATGGATCCGGTATAATTCGACCATAACTCTCGCGCCGAAAAAGGATGGGACCTGGAGGTTCTGCGTGGACTTCGGACCCATCAACCTGGTGATGTATAGTGCCAAACCGCCATACATTAGCATTTAGGATGCACTCAGTTCATGCTGAAGGACCTGTGTTATGTCATCGCTAGACCTAAGAAGTGGCTACTGGCAAATACCAGTATGGCAAGATGACTGGTAAAAGACCGCCTTTACCACTGTGAACAGTCGACGGTATCAATTCTGTGCCATGCCGTTAGGGCCACATTCCAAAGTATGATGGTACAGGTACTCGATGGCCTCGTAAGCGAATTCACACTCGCCTACCTCGACGACGTAGTAATACGGTCCGAAACGTGGGAAGAACACTTACACCACTTGTCACTTGTACTATAAAGGCTCGAAATTAATTGGCTAACGCGTGCCATTAAGAAATGCCATCTCTGCAAGAGAGACCTCGATATCGTAGGTCACATGGTTAACGAACAAAAGTAACAGGCCGAACCCCAAACAGCTGGGGTTGATCGAGTATGAGCAGGCACCACATACACACAAACAGTTAAGGATATTTTTCGGTTTAGTAAAATGGCTGCGGGAACATGTCGAAAATTTTGCAGTGATCACCGCACCTCTCATGGAACTGCTATCCCCTCAGAAGCAGCACGTGTGGGGTAGCACACAGGAAGAGTCGTTTTTAAAGATCAAGGAGAAATTTCGAACATGTCCCTTGCTAGCAAGATACGACCCAACACGACAACTATACCTGCAGTCCGACGGCAGCCAGGAGGGACTGGTCATCGTGCTATACTAGTACAGCGATACAGGTGAGAGATGAGTAATAGATTTCGCCAGTGTGAAATTAGGGAGCAAGTAATGACATTACAGCATTAATGAGAGGGAGTGTCTCAAAGTGATCTGGGAGGCATGGAAGTATAAGCCATACGTGAAATATAGATGGTTCACACTCCTATACATAATCATTACTTAGTATGGCTCCATAGCACGCCGGAGGCCACGAGTAATCTCATGAGATGTGCGCTCTTGTTACAGGTGTACGACTTTTTTATTGAAAACATACTGGGAAAGGAGAATGAGCTGGCAGACACACTGTCACATGTACTAGAACTGAGAGTAAAAGAAACAGATGACGTAGAATGGGAGGAGTTATTACCCCCTGTCATCACAGAACCTGTTACAGAGTCAAACATAAACCGAATAACAGTCGGGGAGACTTAATAGCTGATGGCAGATTTGTACCACGACGTAGTAACAGCACAGCACCCGAGGGAACTTCTCGCAGATAACGGATCCAATTTTACTAGCAAAAAATGGCGAAAACTATGTAAGATCTGGGAAGTGCTGCATTTAATAATGGCAAATTACCATCCACACGGGAACCGCATGGAGCTGCGCAACCAGGAGTTACAGGCACAACTCCAGCTCCATGTGGTTGAGCACCATACCAGCTGGGTCGAACATCTTCCCGCTGCACTATTCATGCTTACACGGAGAGTGAATGTAGCCACAAGTGAAACCCCGGCACAAGTCCTACTGGGTAAGAATATCATGTTGCCGAACGAGCGGAATTGTCTGCGAGAGAGAGAGAGAGAGAGAGAGAGAGAGAGACACACACAGGCCGATACGGTGACTAATGGGACCAGCAAGTAAAGTATGTGAATAGTTGTCTTCCTAAAACTAAGAGGCCTCCAACAGTCATCATGGTAGGCCAGGTCGTATACGGCAGAGCATACCCACAGTCCACGGACCGTAAAAAATTTTGTGTGGGACTTCTACAATGGTGGCCGGGACCACACCATGTGAAAAAATCCCAAGGCCCAACAACCTACTTAGAACAGGCAGGAAGACCATAAAAATCCCCAGTGATGACATTAAGACAGCAGCTAAGAGCACCACCATGCATCAAGGGGAAGAGCCCCAACTCGGCCAGGACGGCCCCACTCAGGACGAGCACGAGAGAAGAACGAGTGAGACAGAAAGTGGTCTGGGACCTAGAGAGGAGGTCAGACCCCCTAGTGCAGGTGAGGAATCGACACCGAACAACATGAAGTTCAGCAGACGTCTAGTTTAGGCCTGCGCCCCGAGTGAACAGGTCGCTGCATCCAACAGGTATGGCGACTGCGCAGGAACAACGGTAGAAGGAGCTCCTGAGCTGTGTATTGAACGCGCTGAGTCAGAATAACCGGCAGGAGACAAGGACCACCAGACGCCCCACAATGGTGGAAGTGCTGACGAGCCCTCTGGTGACTGTCCAATGACGGGTGGTGGAGCAGTACTTCGAGAAGATATAACGGCAGAGGACGAAGCAGATCCTGAGTCATCCGACACAGAGGTGCCGACAGTGTTGAGTCCGTTATCCCTCGTCGACATGTATATCGGAAATGAGCCGTCGAGCAAAACTGTCGAGACAGAAGATCTGGTAACAACACCGGTACAACCTCAAGAGGATGGTGAATGGGAAGAGGAAAATCCCACCCGAGTGACACCACCTGTGAGCTTGCAGGAAGACAATGCATCGCTGTTCGGATCAGAAACCAGCCTATTGGGATGAAAAGACCAGGTCGCAAATGGACAAAACACGACTGCAGCAGCGAAGCAAGTGGTGAGGTGAGCAGTGAGAACAGTAAGAGTGGTGGTTTGGCCAGCCTGTTACCTCTCCAACATGCATAGAGGCGAAGACAGCCTGCACGGGAATGTACCACCTTCGGTAGTACTACAACGCTGATTATCCAACCACAGCAGAGAAGCAAAAGACTGTCATCACGTAGGGAAGCCTATGTGCTGCATCCTCGCTGCAGGGAGCAGAGGAGGTGCTCCTGCTGTGAGTGAGTCGCTGGCTGCAAACTTACACAGATTGATGAACGGAGGGGGTGGTGATTTGACGCCATCTCCTTCCTCCTGGCCCGTTTACTTGCCATTGCCAGCAACCGCTGCAGCCCCCAACACTCTACCGGGCTCTCGTGCACATCTGTCGAGTAGTGCACCGCAGTGTTCCTTGACCAGCCGAGGGGAGGATATAAGCGCTCATGATGTGAGCATGCAGGAAAGTATGAGTGGAGAATAAAACACCTGCGCCCTTGTGCACGTTCTTTAAAACAATACCCTGTGAAATGGGTTGTAAGTGATATACGGCTTTATTAAGAAATGTCCAAGGACGCCCGTTCACTGAACTGCAATTTAAGGAGCCCTACTGTATTTTAATGCCCCCAACGGGCTTTAGTTTCAGTGTTTACCATTTTCTGTTGTTTGTCATTTTCACGTGTTTTACCCTCATTTCATTCCACAAAGAGTTTTTTTTTTAAATGAATTAAAGGGTTCCTATGTCAAGGGATTTTTTTAAATTTAAGAACTACAGTTTTTAAAGTATCGTGCGTGAGTTTACAGAAATTTGTGTGTAAGGAAATAGCCAGCACAGCTAGCCTGCTTGCCAAACCTCGGCTGGCATGCCGTGCTGGACCATAAGTGTCTGATTGAGTTGGACGTGCTGTCCGACGGGGTTGTGTTTTGCTTGCTTGGGTGGAGTATCAGCTTTTTAACCTAAACATTTATGTATAATAGACTCTAGTTTACAGAAACGTCGTTTTCTCTTCCCCGCCCAAGATTCTTCACTTTTCCCTTCCTGTGAATAGCAATGCCCGGGAAGGCATAATTTATGCATAAACCTTTGTTGCATTGGGTAGTTTTGTACAGTGCTATTCTGCGGGCGGGTTAAGCCCAGCACCTCGTATAAGATGTTCCCTAGAGGAAAAGTCAATAAAACCCAGTGATTTAATGTGAGAGGTATGCATTCTCATTCGGATAGCCAAATAGCCATAGGAGCATGGGCCCACAACCTTTCTGGCCAGATTTTAAGGTAATGTGCCAGTTTTTTGTGTAATATTTTCAGTGTTTTATATACTTATAACTAAATATGAGCATGTGATTCGCCCTGAGACCTCACTGTGCAGGTTTTTGTTAAAGTATTTCTTATTGGTATTAATTACAAGGGATGGAGCCTGGAAGGGATTGGCCGTGGTCGTCGGCACACGACACGGAGGAATGAGTATGCTCTACCAGAATTTGGAATTGCATCCTGACACTGCCTCGCGCCCACAACTTTACTTCAGAGGTGGTGAGAAAAATCTGGTAAAAATCATACCAACTACCAACCTCTAAAAAAAAACCTTTTGCTGCACTACCTACCGTCAACATCACATCATAACAGCATTGTGTAGAGCACATTTCCAGTTGATACGCCCTACATCTTTATGTTCACAGGTTCTCTTACTGGCAGTATTGCAGCAGTCAACAGTAATTATCCAGCAACCAGCAACATATCAACAGCAGCAGCACAGAACATCGCCCCAGGCCAAGCAGGTGGACCAATCAAGGATGGCCAGGATCGCAGGTTAAGGCTCTCACCTGACAGCATTGCGATGCCCTTGAGACGCCAGGCATCGCTGACACCATGCATGTGATCAGTGGTCTCTGAGCTGGCCACGCATGATCAACAGGACTATCCCGGCTTACACAACAGACAGCGCAGTCTTCGTTCCCCCAGCGCTGCCAACAGTAGTAGCAGTGAGGACGATGCGTGTTCGGAGGGGAGTAGCTTCGCGCTTCCCATTACTCCAAGCAGCCATGCTGCGCACAACTTATGATGTGCATGGCCAGTGGGCATGAAGCAATGTGCAAGACAGCTGTCATAGTGTAGGTATTTTCACGACACCAGCGGCAGGTAAGGGTTTTAACGTGTTCCATGTTAGTATCAACCCTAGCCCATTTGCTGTTCTGCCAGCATCAGCGCCATAGATCAGCCTACAATAATATGACAGCAGTGCCTACATTAATGTGTAGCATAAGTATGTCGTGTGCACAAGTGGTATGTTTGATTTTAATTTTTATATTTGTGTTTTTATATGGCCTTTGTTAAATTTTAGTGTGGAAATCTTTAATTGTATTATTTGTGTGACATGTTAGGGTTTCTGCGAGTGTACCATGTGTGTTTGTTTACATTTACAAGTTAATGGCCTGTTTGATTTTCATAGTTATATTTCTTATCACGTGTGTATTTATAAGTAAAATGTTTGTGATGCAACCTCTTCTCAGTTATTAATGTGATGTAAATTTACTTGTGTCATGTGCATCATCCAGGGCCATATTTTCATTCAATGCATTCATAACGAAACTAGTGCATCATTTTATATACATTTTCCCATTTAACCACATAGTGTAATTATTTAAGTGTTCAATGTATTGGTTATATGAAAATATTACCTAGTGTTTCCAATACTAATCCAGTGTCTTTCACCAGTATTATGTATGTCAGCAACAGCCCAGGGCCACTTGCTTAAGTTATGCAAGCCGTAACATAAAGAACATGTAGCAATTGATCAATATTTACAATTTACAGTTGTTTTGTGTATTTTAATGTACATCTTCATAACAATGCAAACCTCAGAAATGGCTGTAGATAATAAGCCTCATAAACTCTGAATAGTGAGAAATACATGCCCAATCAGGTAATGCCCTCAATTTGAGGCAATGTGTTACCATAAAGTGTAAAATGTAAAGAGCCAATAATTATTAGTAAAACTCTGTTAAGACGTTTCTAAAAGGGACTGAAAAAATAGTTCTTATTAACAAGTAAAAATTCTTAACGGAGTCGAATTACACATGTGTGTAAAGACAATGTGGAAAATTATTCAACTTATTAAGGTCAGAACTTCTAACAGGGTATCACTGTATTTCTGTTAATTGAAATTTTTAATAAAGTTTAAAAGTGTTGTGTTGTGTTATCATCCTATCAGCAGTGAACATGTCTATTCTATCAGATCAATCAACATGTAAGTCATGTTAGTCTTCAATAGTTAAATTTTCATTTCGGAATTTATTTCATGTTTGTATGACTCGGGGAGAACACAGTTCCTCAGTCAAACCCATTTTTACATGGCTGGACCTTAATTTTTTCTTGATATTATGTTGGTGTTTCGAGCCATCTTTAACAGTATTTGTGCCCTCCTACTTCAAAATAGGAACGTATGAGGGTTTACTAAATAAAACACGTTATTTAAAAACCACTTGCATGGGTATTTATACATTCGACTGTGTCTTGATTGCACCTACCATTGTCAAGAATTTTACATTTAAAGTTTTCAGGTGTTGAGGTGGCCTATAACAGTCTCACGGGAGTGGGTTGAGAGATTTTAAAGATCTATACATTTCCACTAGCTTTGGAATTCTGGAGTATAATTTTTTAACATCATCACCCCTGTAGGCAGAGGACCATAAGAGGATACCACTCTTGTATTTTGGATCCGCGACCCCATGACCCCACACCACTTGTGCTCTCCACACTGGAACCCACTGACTTGGCAATACTGATATCAACCAGGAGCCTGACGTGGACTGCATCCTCCAGCCTTAAGTCCGTTCACCACGCCACCATCATATAACGGCCCAACCATCTCTGTGCCACGTGTGGGCTTTGTAGCCGAAGCCACCATCGCACGTGTGTAAATGAATGCGTCTAATGTGGTGCAGTTCTGTGTAAAGTGTTTATGATATATTTTTTATAGTTTAGGGTTAATGAAATTCGTATTATTAAATTCAGCGAGTGCATCAATATGTCATTGCCTGTGCAATCCATCGAACATGATATTGATTACTTCTTCAGGGTTTATGTTTTTAGTGGTATATTTATTTTGAGGGAAATGTTATTTATTATTATTAAAGTCAGTGAGACTTTTGCCTGATATCGTCCGTACGATCCATTGCATGTGAAATTGTTTTGTTTGTATGTTATTTGTTCATTCAGGGTATTTTTCCAGTGCCTGTGTCTTGTGTATATTTATTACTATTGTACCAAGGCAAATTATTTCTTATTTATATATTTGCTTGAAGTTCCATGTGTAGTGTGATTTGTATTTGTATTTGTTTTAAAGTGTAAATTAAGTCACATGCCGTAACGGCCTGTGCTCTGTACACATCCTCTATACTGAACATTTGGAAACGAACACAAGTATGAGAGAAACTAACCTAGTGTTCACATGATAATATTATTTACAAATTTATGACCTAAGAATTTTGTGACTGAATGTCACGAGAACAACAGAGAACAACCCTAGCATTTACAGACAGTATTAAAATACTGGCAACATCGAATGTTCGGCTAGCTGACCCAACTGGTGCACATGGTGCGCCCAACAACGTACCAAAAAAAAACTAGTTGAGAGGGGAAAGAGCTCAGGCTCTTATAAACTGCCTAAATACATCCTCCAAAAAGTGGGTTTAGTTTACCACGTGTGTAGAGTGGTCGAACAGAGATTTGTTTCTTGTAAATATTTTATAAGTAAGTTGTTGCTTATTCTAGAAGAAAATTTTAATGTTTTCATCTCATCAGCCTCACGGCTAATCATTCCAATACATTTATCATTTTAATATTAAATCTATAAGTCACCTGACTTGTTGGCGGCAGTTGAAGCCAACATGAGGGCTTTGTGCCCAACACTAGTCAGTCTGAAATTCGGCTCGATGTGAGGTGACCACCATGCTGCGGGGCTGTGGGCAATTCACATTGTTTTTACGAATCATCTTTTAATTTCTGTCTAATAACGTAGCATAACCGAAACCGTTTGTTTGTTGTTCACCTGAATTCAGAGCCTCCTGACAACCCGGCCGTATTGTACACGACTGGGATATTTTATTTCCGTAACTCCATGTAGGCCTTCAACCATTTGCACAGTGTAAGAGCTCGCCTGGCTTTTACGGCGACCCAATTCATGTAAGTGCTCTGTATAGAGGAAAGTAATTAAATAAACCACATGACTGCATATTTGATACAGCCGTGTCTTGGTTGCTTATGGTAACCTTAACCTAAAATTACTCAGTAAATAATAATGGTATCGCATTGGGAGGCCACAACAGCCCAGTTATTAGTGCATGTGCATTGGCATCTGGGGGAAGCCAACAGCCCCCACTAGACCAGGCAACAATGGTTGTAGCTCTACAGAGATCATCTTTATACTGGGGGAGTAAGCATGGTAACCCCTTGGTTGCCATTTCATGTCTATCGGCAGTAGACTACCAGGAAGGCCACATGGGTCTTCTGCCATCACGACCCCAACATATTCTTGTGCTCTCTAGCACGAATTTTTACAAGAATTTTTACATAAATCTTAAAATATTTGCCTTTAACCCTTCCCTGGAGTCTTTCAGCCCAGAAGCCTCAAGCCAGTGTGCACATGCGAGATGTCAGTGTTATTTTTATGTTTTTGAATTGTTAGGAATGGCACATGTTTTCTGTTTACGGTTTTGAAAGTGTTATAAGTGTTGTGTTTCTATTTTATTTTCTGCACTGCTCAGTAAAGTTCATTCAATTTAGTGCATACTGTGCACTAATGAATTGGAATGACATTAAATGATATATTTGATATTATTCTCAATCAGTGATTGATGTGCAATTAAGGTTTATGTTGTGCATTCGAGGATTCGTGTACACATGTGTTTGTTTGTTTATTCATCTTGTGTTCCTATCCTCACTTGTAAGTACTAAGGCAGCTGTCTTATTAAGTATTATGTTAGTTTTAAGAGTGTTTTGATTTGTGCTATTATTATTATTATTATTATTAAAAGCGCTAGTGTGGGTTCAGTTGCGTGTTATAGTCACACCGAGCACTCACGTGTTTGTGTTTATGTTTAGACGTGTGCCACGTACCCCTTCCCTAATGCCCGATCACACCAACACTGTAGATAATCTTAGTTCACATGAACTGAGTTCATAAATGAACCTTGTTCATAGCCTCATTAAAATATAATGGTGTTGCACCAAGCTGAACTAGGTTCAAGTGATCTAAGCTCTTGTGATCTCGAGATCGATACTTCCAGTCTCCAGAGTTAATATGTTACACATAATATAATTGGCTGGAATTTATTTTGTCATGGATTTAGGAGTAAATTATATTTTTCACTGGTACAATTATTAGTTGCATGTTGGCAACGATGGTAAACAAAAACACAGTTTTTTTTGTCTCGCATGTCGCGATATGGTCGCAAAGCGATGTATTTTATTGCTGTTTTGCCAACAGTACCAGAATTCAGCTACGTATAGTGACATTTAAACCTTGGGACAAAGGGGCGAATGATAATAAAGATAGATAGTTTAACGACTTTCTAGCATGCCGTTGGCACCCAAATAAAAATCATTAGTGCTTTAAAACTTATCGCAGCAGAGTTAGGTTTACTTAATAAAGCTTAATCATTATTTTTAATTTGTTAATATTTTTATATTGTTCGAATTTTGTGAACATATAATTTGTTCAACGACAACGTAATTCATCGCCTGTCACCAAATACTTACTAATGCTACCATTAATAACACCATTGTGCTGAAGACAGCAGAATGTTCAGAATTCATCTTTATTATGAAATAAATGTCTTATTTCTTCACCCTTCTGATTTTATCACCTGTTATCATAAAGGTATTTTTTCCTCCCATTAATAATTTAGTAGTAGTTCTTGTCATCTGTGACTGTTCTGATTTTTGGACCTCGGCGTCGAGGTTGCGTTGTCATTTTGCTTGTGTGCTGTTTGACAATTTGGCGAGTTTCTGGAGTTACAATTTTTGGATAGCCTGAATTTTGGAGAGTTTGTAGTTGTTTTTATTCACGATTTTCGTGGTTTTTCGAGATTTATTGTACAAGCTGTACAAGCTTAAATATTTAGGCGAGGCACATTTTCCGCCAAATTATTAGAATGAAATTTTAAAAAATTCCTTGTGTAGCAGAATGTAGCGGAATTTTTCTACAGATGTAGCGAAATCGCCTATTTCTGTGTTGGCAACACTGAGAGTCAGTTGGATTTGGACAGCCTAGAATGTTACAAATATTATTTTTTTTGTGATAACATTTTTTTACATCGATTGCAGAAGGGTTGGGACGAAGAGGCTTAACATGCCTTCTTTGCCAACACTACGTCTAAAAAGGAAGTGCATTGTAAATTTTATGTACACTTTGAAAATATATTTCTTGATTCTCGCGTGTTTGTTTGTATAGGGTATTCACTGTCAAAAAAATATATATTATTTTAGTTTTACATGTTATTTTCCGAATGTCGTGGATTATATAACCCGTGTTTATAATGTACCTGGCAATATTTATATTAAAATGTGGTTGTTGGATAAATAACGGCTGAAAGAAAAAAACTAGGGCCTCAATAGGGCTCATTTTACTGTGAACAGTCTTATATTACTACAGCTCAATTTTAGATTCATATCCTTCTATGAATTCTAACCTGATCTACTATGTCAGTCACAAAACTGATATAACCCTGAGTGGTCTTGTAAAGCAATGACTCGGATCACACACAACACACATATCTTCCCTTCTGTTCTACGTGTGATGTGATGATGTAATCCTAATTCGATATTTTTTTAAATTGATGTTTTACTGTAGGCTTCCCAAACATTAATAATGGTGGCAGGGTGTGGTAACAAAATTATGTACACATTTGGACACCATTGTAAATGCAAGATACATTAAAGTTGTATGAAGCGATGAAGCCCATGGAAAAGAATACACAATGTGAAGGTCTTTCAAAATTGCCAAAGTTTATTGTGAACAACATGTAGCATGGTTTTGTTGGATTCAGTAATTGCTATTATCAAAGTGTGTGTAATTTTCTTTAGAAAATAGCACATTCTTCAAAATTTATCGAAGTCTGTGGATCTTCAATGGTTTTGTAACTTCTTTTTTCGTACGTGTTTGATTGTAAAATGGAAAATATGAATTTGTCGAAATTGCAACTGTATATTTAAAATAAGTTCACCGTCACTGTAGCTCTGACCAAAGTGATTATTACATTTATTAAACACAGATATCTATAAAATTTTCATTTTTAAAACAAAAATTGTTGAATTAGGCTTATAATATCACAGGTGGAACAGAAGGGAACACACAAGTGTTGTTTGCTATCTGAGTACTATTTTTACATGATTACTCGGACCACATGGAAGGGTAAGGTACATTTAATACATGAATCTGAACCTAAAATTGAGATGATGTATAAAATATACTTAAGTGTGTGTGTGTGTGTGTGTCTCTCTCTCTCCCTCTCTCTCTCTCTCTCTCTCTCTCTCTCTCTCTCTCTCTCTCTCTCTCTCTCTCTCTCTCTCTCTGTGTATGTATGAAACGAAATATATCTTGCATGAAATATATCTTGGACATAAAATCAAAGTGTACATGAAAATTACAATGCACTTACTTTCCAGATGTAGTGTTGGCAAAGAAAGCCTTTAAACCTCTTTGTTCCATGACTTCTGCAATCATTGAAAAAAAGTCCAACATTTCTAGATTATCTAAGCCAACAAGTTTCTCATATACCCCCCTGTTCCCCCATTCGCAAAACAAAACATTACTCATAAACTGAGAATCTGTGTCTTACTGTTCCAGTCACGTAAACACACCCAAGAACACAGTATTTCCAATTAGGCATCCTTATTGAAATAAAATTAACCTGAAAATACTAAACTCACCAAACCAAAACAAGATGTATTCCATTAAGCACACTATGTTCCAATATGCCCTACTGAGTTTATTCCCCTTGGTATATGTTTCAACATGTATTTTGAAATAATATAAACAATTCATTCCTCCGACTGAAAATATATTAAATATGTGTAAATATTCTTTTTAGTTACAAGTATTATACCATTAAAATATATTCCGAACACATTTAAATAGTGAGTTTAACATGTATACACACGCCGATTTTGCACTGCGCAGAGCATTTACATAAATTTAAATTTCAACATAAATATGAGTAGAAGTTGGTAGTATCAATTCAAATTTTCCGGCCTGTGCGCTTGTAGTTCCATAGCGCTTACACCAAGCCCCAGTAGTAACATGGGTCAGAGAAAGTGTTGAAACTTTGCCCCATATAAGTATCTGTGTTCTACGGTTGTGGTTATTTACCTAGATTTGATTGAAAATATAAACATAATTATTTCTTGGCTTTGATTAAATGATGGATTAGCATGGCTGGATTTAACAATAAAAATATTTCTTATTGTTGACATTTGTAAATTTCTTTTTCCGATAATGAGCGATTTGGGTGTACCGAACACGACAGAATATGAGAAAGAATTGTGAATGGTGTTACACCCCTTTAGGGCATAGCATGGCTAAAGGATGGCCAGGAGAAGAATGCACACCATAAAAAAAATCAAGAAAGCAAGGACACAAAAATTCCAAAATCCATATATATATATATATATATATATATATATATATATATATATATATATATATATATATATATATATATATATATATATATATATATATATATATATATATATATATATATATATATCAGTCCATCTATGCACTATGACCAAGAACAAAAACTTTGCAGATTGAATATAAATTGCATCTGTAAATATATGTTGCTTGCTGCCAATCGGCGAACTACGGGAAGGAGAGAACACACACATTCACTAGAACAAACAAAAAAATAACAATATAAATATATCCTGAAAAAGCACCCAACCTGAATAAATCCCATTAAAAAAGTTAAAATTACTTCTTGAGTAAAGCAAGCACCATTACAACTTTAACAGTAAAAGTACGCCTGATGATTCACTAAAAAGTAATACATGGAATACTAATTTCAAGAATACCATTGGGAAGGAGCAAATACCCTCATTATACTTAACCATGAACATAAAGGCACACCATAAAAAATCCACTAAACTCCTTGACAGTAAAATTCTTCTGCCAAATCGTAGTTCAGGAGACCATTCCTACAGCATGCAAAAAAAAAAAAAAAAAAAAAAAAGGAAGAATCCACCTCTTACAAACAGTCCCATAAAATACCTTTTTGAAAAATCACACAAGCAAAACAGTGAAGAAACACTTCCCTACAAAAATCCATATGCATAAAAATCGCTAAAAAAAACACTACTAAAATGGAAACTCTACCCCCGGCATATCAATATCTACATTCATTGAAATACTTAACTTGAGTATTACTCACACTACGCGAAAACGTGTCTAGCATAACGAAGCCTCTAAGTACGAAGTGGTGTAGACATGATTTAGCGTCGGTCAGCCCGTGCAACTCGATGAGGAACACTGCACACTTTCTTGGGCTGGGGACGAACATTTATATGCGAAAACGCTACTAGAGTGTGCGAGGTTGAACTCATTGCCAGTAGTAGCTACCAGACAGTGTTCGGCCGCACCAGGAGTGCGCGCCTCTCTTCAGTATAGCTCAGCGGTTGGAAGCGTTCAGATGTGCTTGCCCCATCTGGAAATTGTCCGGTTTTCAGGTGATTGGCCGGTAGGCTGGGGGGTTGGGGGGGGGGAGAAATACGAAGTACCTTTATCTGCAGCATTTTTTTGCCTCTTCAAATAGTAACCCTCTTCAAATAAAATAACAGTTTATTAATCTGGGCTGCCAAATACAGATGTGGCAAATAACCAAACAGACTTGCTAACAAAGTTCATTAACGCCATAATAGCAGCTTTGAATCGTATTCCAGGAAATTGTAGGCATCACAACTTTCACAAGCTGACAGGACGAAAGATAAATAGTTCAGGCAGGACAGTTTTTTGGCAGGACAGGAGTACTCACATAAAATTGCTTGAGTTTGCTGATTGACCGGCATGTCATACTTGAAGGAGGGCTTCAATAGATTTAGAAGAAGAAAGTATGAACATAATTGAGTGTAGAAAGATTGATGCTGTGTCTTTGAAAGACAAAGAATTTACAGATGTCGTTCAGATAACTGCAAATGAGTTAAAGATGTGTTACTATAACGTTTTGCACTATGGTAGGCCTACACTGTTCTCATCTATTGGCTGACATTAAAAAAAATATCATTAGCCAAACGTGTAATCTGGGCCTATTTCATCAAACATGACAGGTGTGATATAAACGACAATTATGTCAAATATGACATTTGTCAATATGTCATGAAAATGTAATGTTTCATAAATATACAAGTTTCCCTTCTTTGACAAGCAAAAAAGTGTAGATTGTCAGCCTTAAAACACTGTTTCATAAATGTGACAATTATATGTCAAACTGTAAGTTTAATTAATTACACACTAGAAAGCTCTGAATGCGCTTACAATAATGAATCACAGCCTTATATGCAATTCATAAACAGTCGATTCCTAACACAAGTAACTAAGCGGTAAATAATAATTCCACCCATATAACTTTGTTCACTCTAGCAGTAGAATGTCGAGAAATGTGCATAAGATTACTATATTAAACCTGACCCGAGAGGAAAAGGTTGTGTTATTTGGCAAACAATGTTTAAATTCACACAATATAGAATCACAATTGCACTGCCGTGTTATATAAAAATTACAAATAACCGGTTACATAGGAAAGCTCGCCTGTCACTTCTGCAGAGACAATTCTACATATTTGTAGTGACACACATCATTTGATATGTAACCAAGTGATTATATTTATCTGTTTCATTAAACAGTCTATAGTGTAATATTTGACAAATTTGTTGAATTTTTACCTGTCAGCTCAAAACTTTTGTGAAACTACTATTTGTTAAAAAACTTGTCAACGTTGTGTGTTACTGTGTTTACTTTTCTACATGCTGTGGACTTTTGTATACACATTAGATCGCTACACACAATCAAAAACGACCAAGTGCATAAAAACCCAAGTGTCAACAATAATTTATTCAGGGGAGAAGCAGGCCTATTTCTGTTGCTATCAAAACTTACATTTATTTCGATTGTATGTAGCAATTCCAAAGTATTTTGTTTAGAAAGTCGGAACCACATCTTATATTTATTATCATATATGTTCTGGAAAGGATACTGTTTCCTCTTATACTGTCTTGGCCTATGTGCTTTATGGAAAAGATGTTGCTCAAAAACATTATCCAGTTTATTTTCTGAAGAAAAATTGTGCTACAAATAATTAGCTGTAAGTAAGTTATCAAGTTCCAAACACGACAGGTGTTAAAACATTCGTATGTTACACCAAACTCGATGTTGCCTTCATAATAAAATACAAACTAAGCAAAATTAAAATCCTTCTTTATAAAAAATCTTTGTTGACGACATTGACATAAACAACATGATCATAATCTCCAATATAATACAGACCACTGATAAACAACAAATTAAACCAAGATCATTTGCTTTCAACCATGGGGTCTGGCAGTTCATGTACAACGAAAAAAAAACGATCCTAGTTCAAAGCGTGAAATGCATTGACGCAACACTTCATATACATTGATCTTAGTTCAAACACACAATGAACCTGGATCACAGTTGTGAACTTGAATGGTGCAACCGGGCATAATACCATTTGTCCGGCTGTAGCCTGTAGTGTCTGCAGAGGGGCTGTACAATCTACTTCGGAACGAGTGTGCGCTTGGTCGCCGGAGTGACGAGGAGCAGAGAAGAAGCAACGGCCTGCGGCACAGCGCAGCCTGTAGTTGTGATAGCAATGCAGGATGCCGCAGAGGAAAACTAATAGGCCAGTATATTGAACTGGGATGTTTTAAAGCCTAATGAAAGACGTTGTTGTGTTTTTCCAATAAAAGTATTTATGATTAGTTTCGTGTATATTGTTCTATAATTTATTTGCATGGATATGTGTATTAATTTATTTCATTATTTCACCAAGTTTTATGTTGCAAGAGTGTTTATGTTTTTTTTTTTAAGAGGTCTATTTCTTTGTTAACAAGTCACTAGTTTAGTTTTGCAAGTCATACCATAAAGTAGTCCCGTTTCGTCGCGAGGGCAAGCTGAGGCGAGCCCGTGTCGCAGAGTGGGAAGTCAGTCAGTGCAAAGCATCCACTGGATGTGGCGGGCGTGTGTTAGGCTCCGGGGTTTGTCTGTGCACGCCGAGCGACCATAATCATTTTGCAACTGGATATGTAACTATAATAGATTTAAAGTATCTGGAACATTTTTCTCATCTCCTCACCCGGTAAACCATCTCCACTGCCAGGTGGATTAGCATTGCCCCAGGGAGCTTCAGTTCTCACATAATGATTTAATTGTTGAAAGATGTTTTTCTCTTTCACAGCCCGGCTGGTCCTAATGGCCGAACTGTGTGTGAACTTTCAGTACTTTATTTACTTATATCGCAATATGTGTGTCTGGGGACGGGCCTTTACAATGCCCAGTCATTTTATTCAAATCAGCTCCTATATTCCGATGTGTTCTGTGTTTGTTTCACAGTATATGGGTGTGTGGGAGGCCCTTACAGCCCACACATGCAAGTGTTAAGAGTCAGGCATTCTTAATGAACAATAGTGTATAAGTGGCCTACCGACTATCTGGAGTAATTCTCAATGGGGCAGAGGTCAACAGTCGTCAGTCATTACCATAGGCAGGAGATTTGGTTCGGGTGGATGGCCCGCAACCCTGAGATCGAGGAAGTCGACCATCACTTTGATGTCTGGCACCAACCGGGTAACCACCATCCAGACCTCACTTTCACTGGTTCTGAAAACCTATTTCCATTAATTCCACCGTCGCACATGCGTCAGTTTATGTTTGCCATGATGCATGGAAACTTAAGGCCGAGGTTACACGGAATGCAGAATTATTTCACCTAAACAAGTTCGGCAAATTGAAGAGGTGACATTACCTTCGAATGAGTTCTGTTCGCAGTTGTTACTCACTGAAAGTGAACAGTTTTCATTAAACGTTTCGAACGACTTCGCTCCTGTGCAGCACTTCTATGGCTGCTTCCAAGCCATAGAACAAGCAGTGTAATAAATACAGCTGAATTTGGCAGGATTTCCTATACTTGTTGAATTAACTTAAGTTTAAGGTTGAATGTACTAATACCCACCGATTATGCCACTACAGTAAAAGTGTAGGTTTCAGAAGAATAAAAATGATCAATAGTGATAAATTTTGGAGATTATTATAATTAATTATTATACATTCGGTTTTTAATGTGTTCAGACATGACTACCAAATGTATTTAGCTGAATGTGTTTAACAGCACTCGCGTAACCACGACCTAAGAGGCTGGCTACTGCCATAGAACAACGTAACAGAGTTGATACATTTTCATCACATGACTTCACGTGCAGCTAGGGAAGATTGGTGTCCCGTATCATTCCTACTAACTCCATAGATATCTTGCAACACAACAGAGTGGCAACAGTGTAAACCATGTGGCGATTCTCTTACTAACTCTGCTTGTATATAGATTTATAATTATTTGAAGTGTTTATATGTGCCACAGATTTTTATTAGGTTAAAAGTTTGTTTAGACAGTAAGTTGTACTCGGGAACTATCCCACTAGTTTCTAGCTTATTTCAAAGTTGCTCGCCAATAAGAGGTCAAGTTTTGTTTGGCAGCCCTGCATGCCATGAACACAATATTTTTATATATATTTTGTTGAAGGGTTTTTGTGTTTTTACAATGTAATATCAGTGTGTTCATCTCACTTGCATGGCCACGAGTCATTTCAGTTTATTATTAATATTATGTTGTATGCAGTTCACGGACAAGTGATCCGAAGTGGGAGTACCAGCTAACCAGTGGATTCCGCACCAACTGCCATAGGAGTAGCATCTGAACTTTGTCGTGGGGTGGTCGAGTCGTCGCGCTGCTCCGGGCCTTCATCGTTTCATTCACTATTCAGCATGTAATTCTTTGTAATTAATCTTAGATACTGGAACCTTTGTTTTTCTAGCCCGAAGCGATTACCACACCACATCTCTGGTCCGTTTGTTCATGGCCAGAGCATAATGCATCGTAATTCCATCCAGGACATGTGCCTTTTTATTTCTGTGTAAGTGGTCGCCCACTTGAACGGTGAACTGTAAACATAAATGGTATGTGAGGGGATTTGAAGGTAAATAAATCAATGTGTGCTAAAAGCTGCATTCTTATTTATCTTTGGTTATGTCTCGGCCATTTAACCTACAAGATGCACCGAAGTACGTATTTAATTATGGTGTGGGGAGGCCTACATCCCTTCAGGAGCGGGTGGCCTATAAGAGAGACCAATAATGTATACTAGACCAGGCATATTACTGGATTTAGAGCAATACGGTCTACAGCAGCAGTACTTCTGGAGGCGGAGGACATCGGGAGACAAGCCACAGGCCATCGGCCACACGACCCCTGCAAAATCCGTGCTCTCCCTGAGGTGGCGCCGTACTCGAAAACCATATATAATTCTTTATCGTACCGAACACCTTTCTCTCCCAATGGTCCAGCCAAGCACCGTCAATTGGCTGCCCAGCACGTGGGGCTATTTGAAGGATATCGCTTTCCTACTCGTCAATTCATAGACCTATCGTTTCCACCCAACGAAACTATGACACACTAGTATTGGTAAGAAGGTAGGGGATCAAGGGATGAAAAAAGGTTGGGATCTGAGCTCCACCGAGATAGACGTCGAGGTTGCTGTAGAAATGATTGTTATTAGAACTAGGCGATAGTGGCCACGCCTTTGCCAAAAGGACATAAAGTTACCCGTTTTCATGGGCGGACATCATCATATATATATCATATTATGTAATTTTGATATTATAAATATTTGTTTTATATATATAATTATATAATATATATATTTTTACTTGTCCAATATCTTTGTACATTTATGTATTTAGAAAAGATCTTACAGATGTAATAAAACAAGTAAACAAACCTTTTCATTTATTATTCTCATTTTTTTGTATTTAAATTATACTAGAGTATTTTATATGGCAGACGAAATTAATCAACTAGTTCTCTGACTTCTTTTAATTAGCATTTATTGTTTGTTGTTTTTTGATTGCATTGTATACTGATATATTACATTTACGATACTGGACTTTATCAGTGCGCACCGGCCTAGTGTCGAATGTTCCAATTACCGGAATACGCAGTAAGTGTAGTCGATTTTTCGTGTTCGAATTGCGAGCTGCACTGAAAAAGTACACACTGAATGAGATTATTCCTGCACTGTCTCTGGGGTGCGGTAGAGTCGGAGTAATATGGCGTCGATCTGTGATAATGACACCAACTTTAAAATTATTGAAATGTTAATAAATTCTATAATATCCAACCGTTTTGTAGCTGTATAATACGTAATAGGATAATATGGAACAAATATTCTGACGTTATCTCGTCGATATCGTTTGTCATTACTTGCCAATGAGGTGACTCGTGCATATATTTGCCAACAAGTTAAAAAAAAAGCGTCATTGGGGAAAATTATCTGTAAGGAATTTCGTAAATTCAAATTTATATCATGTTACTAACATTGTTAGTTCCATCATTTTTCCATACGTCATATGTTGTTGTAAATGCTTTGCACGTTTTGCGAGATGTTTGCTAATTGAAGTGTGAAAATAATATAAGTTCGTCTCGGGATATCGGGGGACACGTGCACTTTTCTGTTTTCTGTGCGCACCAAGTGCAATCAACTGGATTACGCAATAAGTTCTGTGTGTTCAATGCTTTTTTTTTGTTCACTTATCTTACGTAATTTTAATTAACAGCAAGAGAAGCAATAATAATTTATATAATTGTTTTCTAAGGTGTAGTGTGTTTTCTTTTAATTGAATAAAAACTAGTAAATTGTTTTGTCTTAAAAAAAAAAAACTGTTGTTGTATAACTTTGGTCCTAGCAGAATGTTCTCTTGAATAGCCAATAAGAATCATTCAGTCTCCGGGTGTTCGGACGCACGTGTGTTTCGTGGTTTTCTTGAGTTGTGTCCTTTAAAAGACTATGGCCCTGGGAACCCAAGTTGATAATGCAATAGAAAACGGTCTAAACAGTACAACAGCACACGAAGTAGAGTCGGAAAAGGATAACAATTGTGGTTCGTCGGCAACGAAGAAAGGTTTGTAGTAACCGTTTCTTTAATTTGTAACCAAGGACACGCAATGATATCGTACTGATGATGCAATTAATGTTATTAATGAATAACGTTTTCATGCCTTTAGAATGTTTGTTTATTTTTATTTGAAACTTGTAATACGATTTTGCGACACGTACACTGCAGAATTGTTTCTTGATCAAAATTTTTCGAAAGTTTTGTAATTCTTGTAACTTAGGAGGAGGTTTAGATTTTAGCTAAATATATAAAGAGTAATATTTGTTCGTATAAAAAAGTATTTTTTTCCTTACGGAATTTTGATGGGAGCGTTACTGTGACGAAAATTATTTTGTGGTTATGTTGCGTATATAGAATATATATTTTTCTGAAGCGCTGACTTTAGATTTTTAAATGTGTCATTATTGTTTTACTTCTGGCTTGGTCGAAGTCTTGGCTTGGTTTTATGGCGCGGAATAGCAACTTATTCGTGATGTTTTTGCTCTATTATGCATATCTTCAAAATTCAAAGTGCTACTGGACGTCGGTGTAGCATAGTCTCGTCTTTTTATTTTTACTGTTACATCGTCTCTGCTTACAACTTTTTGTGTAGTTCCCTTTTGTATCATAACCATTTGGAGTGTGGTAATTTCATTACATTGTTTTGGGAATTTAAAGAGTTGCCAATTTTTTGAGAGAAAGTCTTTAAATCAATAAAAAAACACCACCAGTAAATAACCAGACTGTTTAAATTCATACAAAATATACAATATAGTTGTTTTCACAGCTTGAAATATTATTTATTATTGCTTGTTAAGCACCGCCCACAATTGACCTGGCTTAAATAACGTTACTTACAAAGCATAACAAGCGAAGGGCTGCGGTAGTGTAATGGTCAGATTATTCACTTCCCGCCTTGGGGAATCGGATTTTATTCCGGGCGATGTCGCTCCTGAATTTTCGTATGTGAGAATCGTGCTGTACGATGCTGCTGGTCGGCTGTTTTTTCTCAGAATCTCCCGTTTTCCCCGCCCTTGCATTCTGGCGCTGCTCCATACTCACCTCACTTCATCCTCATCGGCTCTGAAGACCTCGACGTTAAGAGCCGCCCAAATCTCTTCACTCACTTGCATAAAGTTAAATCATCTATCTACAATTGGCTTGAACAGAAAATAAAAAAGCCCTTGTCTTGCCAATTAGAAAGAGCAAATTTAGAACATTGGCAGAAACTGAAATATTTTAAAATTAAAAGAAAACATCTGAATTACTTGAATAACATAGTTGTTATATATACATTTACACACAGCACAGCACTCTCAAGTTGTGTATATAAAATTGAAACTTGAAGTAATTTTCCAGTGTAAACATTCCTAAAACTTTGCTATGGTGGAGCCAAACCTATAGTTATTTGGCAAGACAGAGCCCGCACGACTACCGTACCTGTAAAGAGATATTCATATGCAGCGAAACACACATGCGTCTTAGAATATTCACATGCTCTCTCCAGGTATACATAATACATTTTGAGGAAAGGAACAATTTTGAACAAACAAAAGTGGTTTAATCTGATAATAGGGGAAACATCTTCAGTATTCCCTCACATTTTTACAGAAATCATTAACTTTTCGACTTATCTTGAATCAAAAAATCACCAAGTTGGTAACTCTTAACTTTGTACTAACGAGGGAAACTTTGTATCTGTTTCCTAATTTAATTTCAAATGAAGACTTTGAGAATTGCTGCCTTTCCCTACTATGTAACAGGTCGACATCCATGTGTCGAACCCCTCACTAATGCACGTCTAGGTAAAAATAGAGTTCAGATTAAAACAGTCAATAAACCCTTAAGCACATGGTTATCTGGTGTTGGGCCAGATCCCGAGTGCACGTACGTATGAATAATGAATGACTAGAATCATATATATATATATATTTATTTATTTATATAGACACACACACACACATACGTATTGGCAAAGGGGGAGGTACACTCGTTACAGAACGTAAGGTGATCCTAGCCTGACGCGGGTATGGCATTTGAAGGCCTGATATAGGCCAAAGCTGTGAAAAGTGCTGTTAAGCACGTGGTAGAAACGCAGTATTAAAACTGTCTGGGGCCGCGAGTCTGAGTACGAACACTGGAGGAGCAAACAAAAGTAAAGGTTCCGGTATGTATAAGACTTATTATTATCGCAGCTAAATGAGTAGACAATAGAGATGTAGGCTCCTGCGACACGACACAACAGTACTTTCTAGGTCCGCCGAGATCAGACTGAAAATGGTGGCAGAGACATCCTGCTACCTCGCCGGCGATCTCCTGCCAACATAGAGAAATTTCATAAAAAGTACATATGACAGTAACAGTACATATGAAGTAAACACGAAAAAATACAAAAGGAACACTGGAATAAATTATGCAATCAAGCAATATCTGTTAAAGGCTGTTCACTATAAAATGAACGCTTTTGAAATCAACTTAAGAAAAAAGTCACCGCTCCTAATTGCACATATTTTAACGGGCGTACTGAGTGGCATTCATACAGTAAAGTTGGTAACGATGTAGGGAAAGTAGTTCCGTATTTATAACGTCAATAAAAAGTGTTCGGTAACCATTTGTGATAACTGGAATAATTTATGCAGCATTGTTTTTTTTTTTTTTAATGCATCAAAGTGTAAAAATGAGCAGATTTGTAAAATATGGCAGTGTTAATTTTGCATAATGCGGAAGAATACACAATGTGCATACAAGTAGATCTTAAGCAGGGCTTTCAAAAGTGCTCATTTTACCGTGAACAGCCTATAATTAGATTCTCAGAATCTTCCTACGTATTTCGTGTTGGGAAAAAAATAATTAACAAAACAAGCCGTAATGGGCCGGCAAGGCACATGGAGACTATTAAAAGAATTAACATAGCATTTTATAATTACGTTGACACTTTTAAAACACGTAATTCAATTATGAAAATAATTTAATACAAAGCAAAGGATTTTAACTTAGGGCAAGTGGAATGGCGGATGCCGGAACTGCTAGGATATTTTACATGTTAATTTACTGCATTTTCAGAGAAATAAAACTGCCCTTTTTAAAGAAACAAATAATGACATTAGCACTGTAAAATTAAATAAAGATGTATGCCTGGCGCACACCGGAGATTAGTGGTGTGATGCGGCGACCTCTCTCGTAGCAGTGCAGCAGGAGTTGGGTCAGTGTAAGGGGCGTTGCCTAAGCCTGTATGTAAGGAATGGTCTATTCCTTCCCTCATGTTGAAACGTATTGGGCGGTTGCCAGTGACGTCAAGGACGTGGGACGTCCGGAACTCCTGCAAGGGCCCCCGTCATAGGGCCTGCAGGAGGGCGCATGCTGGCAGCGTGAGGTGGCATGCCTGAGTCCTGGCTGGCGTGAGCTTGGTGTCTGAAGCGGGGCGATTGCCCGCGGCCTTTGTTGTGAGCGGGCTGAGTGGTGATATGCCCACGAACAGGTGGAGGCGGCGGAAGAGCTTCTCCGGTCTTCCTGTGGTGTCTGTTGCCGCATGTTTTGTTACTGGGTGTGAAGGGTGGCACCTTCCCCTACACGTCATTGATGTACTTGCTGCTGACCATTGAACTGCAGTGGGGGCAATAGGCTGCGTAGCGGCTGGAAAGTCGCTGAAGTCGAGGAGTGATACTTCCCCCCACACATCACTGATGTCCTCTGCCACCGACCACTGTGTTGTAGCTGTGTCGGGTGCGGCAGTAGGCGGCATGGCAGCTGGAAAGCCACTAAAATCAAGAGGTGACTGCCCTCACGGTGGCGTCGGACTTCTACCTTGGGTGTTCTCCTGGTAGAAATAAATTAGATGGCAGAACGTCAATCATTTTCACCTCTGTGGCACTTCCTAGCTTTTGGTCGGAAAATTTCCCATCACTCTGACTGCAATGAGTGCTTGATTGGTCACAATTTTTACCTTCAGACTACATGTTGACTTCATGTTGGTGTTTACAGATGTGATCTTGTTCGATGCGGCAGGGTCGGCATGTTGCATTACTCTTATGTCCTCTTGGTTGTCTGATTGACATGGGTCGTCAACGTCGTCGGGATTGGAAGCGGTGCTGTGTTGATCCCTGTGGACCTTACACCTTTTCCTTGGCCCGCTCTGTACCAGGTACGACGTTCGGCTGATTCGTTCTAATATCCTGTGTTGCCCGGTCCATTTGGGGGCGAGTCCCGCACAGAAGTTTTGTTCGGCGGTTGACAGGTGGTCCAAACACACGTAAACATAAGTCACTTGGTGACAGGGACTTAGGTGGTCTTTTGGTTTTTGGTAGCCATTTGTGGACGTAGCGTCTTTGGTTTTCCTGTGCTTCTTGATGACGGCGCCTCCTTTCCCCTTCCATGACCTCAGAATCTGCAGCATTTGGGTTTGAGTCCGGTGCACTGCAGGCAAACTCCTCAGGGCATGCTAGGCCGGCGTCATGCAGTAACTCGGCGGGAGATTTTTCCATGGCCTCTTTAGTGCAGTTGCGCAAACAAAATACTATTTCCAGAATGTGCCATGTCCATGTTTTGGGATCTGCGCCGACTCTTATGCACAGTTGTGCTTTTATTTTGTGGTTTCGGCATTCAATCGGGTTTGCACGTGCATGATCAATGTCGGCAGTGTGGTGTTCGACATGACCTGTGCACAAACTTCAACAATTCGGTTCAATGAACTGGGTGGCATTGTCACTAAGGAGTGTTTTAGGGTAGCCCCAGCAGGGGAAGACCTCCTTTTACAGTGTGATGGCAATGTGTTGTATGTGTGCGCTCAGCACAGGGCATACAGTGTACATCACCGCGTAAGCAAGTCTGTCACCACTAGTAGAAAACGTTTGCTGTCCAATGAGCGTGGATATGGTCCCATAAGGTCCACAGCTATGGCTTCAAATGAACGTTTGGCTAGCCTCGGCTGTTGTTGGGTGCTCCCATCTGATTTACGTGTTTTGTAAACATTACATGCATAATATTTGGGCATGTATTCTCTCACCTGCTTCATGAGGCCGGCCCACAAATATGACGATATAATGTTCCGTACTGTTTGTGCTGCTCCTGGGTGTCCGGATAGGCTGTTGCTATGGGCAACATGGATGATGGTAGCGCATGCCCCTGGCGGTACTTAGGGGCCCCACTAACCCCCTGACTGGCGGTTGTCAATTACTCGCCACCCGTCAATAGTTTCCTGTTTGGACTGGGCCTTTATCTTTTTCATCTCCGCGGACATTTGTTTTTCGTTTACCACGAACACATATAAGTAATTTGCGCACATTTCTGCCAATGGTTTTGGTGTGGTTGTTTAACCGCAATTTGTTGAAGTACTACTGGAGAATGCGACAAGGCGTCTGCTAACTGGTTGTCTTTGCTGAGTCAGAGTTTTGTAGCAACATCGACAAGTGATTTTGTTACAGACCTCGCACATTTTGTGCAGCCAAACAAGCAGTGGTTATCTGTTCTTAACGTGAAACGTCTGTATTCGAGATGAAAACGATACAATATTATGGCCTAGATGATTACCGAGCAATCCTGTTTGTTGAGGGCGTAATGTTTTTCAGTGTTGCCAAGTTTGGTGCTGGAATAATTAAAGACACCCTGCTCCTTATTGTCATCGTACTGAAACAGCACCGCACCAACACCTTGACTGGTGTCAGTCAGCAAGTATAGGTGGCATGTAGTGTCAATACGCGAGAGTGCGCGGCACTGTGAGAAACTGTACTTGACTTCCTTGAACGCATTTGTATGTTAACATCCCATTTGTATTTCTTGGTGGGCAAAAGCTTTTCAGTTAGTGGTGCTGTAATCACTGTGAAATCTTTCAGGTACTCTCTGAGCCTGTTCATTAGGCTAAAGAATTTTTGCAAGCGTTTTCGCGTGGTAGGAACTGGGTATTCCTGAATGATATTCAATTTTCTGGCGTGGGGCGGTTCCCTTCCCCATCTACAAGGTGGCCAAGGTACTTAATACTAGTTTTTCCCTATGCTATGCTGTACTTGTGATTGGCGCAGGTTAGGTAGTTGATAGCTAGTCGTTCAAACACAATTGCCAGTTGTCGTAGGTGATCTTTACAAGTTTCAGACCACACGACCTCTAAATAAGCAATGGCAAAATCCCCAAGTGTGCCATCAGGGACTTTTACCATCATGCTCTGAAAATTAGATGGGGTACACTTAAGCCCAAAGGTTATGGTACAGAACTGATATCGACGGTCGTCTAGCACTGTGAAAGCTGTTGTGTGTCTGTCTTCAGGTTTCACTGGTACTGTATATG